>JAJEKB010022058.1:0-28608 GCA_022393335.1 Macrotrachela quadricornifera | reverse complement strand
TCCTTCATATCCTGCAACAACAATGCCTGAAGTCATTGTTCAACAACAACAACAAGTACCTACTGTATATTATCAATCTCCTTCATATCCTGCAACAACAATGCCTGAAGTTATTGTTCAGCAACAACAACAACTACCTACTGTATATTATCAATCTCCTTCATATCCTACAACAACAATGCCTGAAGTTATTGTTCAACAACAACAGCAAGTACCTACTACATATTACCAACCACCTCCAGTGACTGTACCTCCTATTTCTACTGCAGCGACAAGTTCTGAAGTGATTGTACAACAACCACAGCCGACAACCTCTACAACAACAACAAAAACCGTAACAACTCGAATTCTTGATCCAACGACTTTACCAACAGTAGGTAATAAATCCATTATTGAAGAAACAACAACGACCATAGTTGATGGTAAACCAGAAATACCAGCAGCACAAACAATTGTCACTTCAACAACTGCAGATGTACCTCCAGTAACAACGACAACTACAGTCGCACCAACCATTGCAACAACTACAATTCATGAAAGACCACGAAATAGACTTCGTGGTATGAGAACTCTTTCATCATCTACATATTCAGATGATACAACAATTTCAACCAATCCAACTACTATCATACAGCCTCCAATTGTTAACCAACAGACTATTTTTCCATCATTAGTCCCTATTCATCCAACAACAACAATTGCACCTGGACATCGCGTAATTCATCATGCACATCGTCCAGAAACGCCCAGTGGCTATTATTCATCTGATCTTGATTATGGAAAACGAAAAGTTTATAAAACAGATTATAAATATCGTCATTATTATTGTTGCAATGTATGTAAAGGTCGTTGTGATTTACATAATCGTTCATATAGTTGTTGTGAATGGTTTTATGGATGTCCTGTATGGGCATTTATCTTTTGTGGATTATTTTTTCTTGCTTTACTAGCTGGATTTTTCACTTTATTTGCTTTACAACCATCAATTAATCCAACACGTCGTGCTGAAACAGCTGAAACACGTTTAATAAATCGTACACAAATTATCTATGGATTTTATCGAAATTGTGGCTATCAAGTAAATGCAACAAATACACCAACTACACTTATTTTATGTACAAATACTGGAACAACAACAACTGCACGCATAGAATTATCATCGTTCTATACGGTGATAAGTGGAACAAATTATTTTTCTTATAATAGAATATTATTCTTTATTTTGTTGTTTATTCATTTTAAAATATCATCTATTTAATATTTAACATTAAAAAAAAACTATTTATAATGAACAAAGAATATTTCAATATAAAATCATGATATTAAGAATAATTCTCATAATTAAATACCGATAGTCATTCGTAGTAAGCATATGATTGACGCTTTCGGATATTTAATATACTAACTGTTAAGTATGACATCTGTATATATACAGATTGATTACGCTATTTTTGGCCAATATGTATTACTATTCGCATAAAATTTACATGTAAAACTTGATAGAAAAAATGTTTCTACTTGTCGAGATTTATCAAATTTTTGTATCAGATATAACGGAATATAAAATGAAAACTAATATATATGATTCGATAGAACAACTGATGCTCTATTCAACTATATCAAACTAACAAAATTTTGAAATTCTACAAACATCATAAGTCACACTGAGTAAGAAAAATAGTGACCATTCATCATTGTTTAGCTTTTATTAAGAACGTCAAAGTTTGTTTTCTTTTTTAGTTAACACCATTTATCCGATCTTTTTTAAGAACCAAACTGTTAAACTTTTTCGGAGTCATTGATGAGAATCATTTCTATTATATATCTGATGTAAATAGAATAGGTGAGTAGATGATGAAGAAGATTAATATTGAAAGACTATCAAGAAACCTTTCGATTTCCTTCGAGTAAACACATGCCGAAAATTAGCAGTAGATGAAGAAGAAAACAGAATTTATTATTTTCTTCATTTTTAACTCTATATATAAATAAAAACATTATATCGATGTTATGCAAGTGTCACGTACGTGGAACATTATCTAAAATGTGTTAAGAGTCGAGTTGTGCAACCTTAGCTCCATTCAACTAAATGTTGATCTATATCATCTAAATAAAATCACACAAATAGAATGTAATCAAGTTGGATATATTAAGAAAGAAAGTCTATTCAACTCTAATTGTATTCAACACAGACCGTGGGTCAAAACTAATGAGACAAGGATATTTTTTCAGCCTTTCTTTCTGTATAGATCCATAATTCTATCTCATATTTGAATTACGTATACAAGTTCGCTGTTGTTTAATCGAAATCAATGCTTTGCTTCATTATATTTTCATTTTTAAGTAA
The DNA here is from genome assembly GCA_022393335.1 of Macrotrachela quadricornifera. Classification (NCBI taxonomy): domain Eukaryota; kingdom Metazoa; phylum Rotifera; class Eurotatoria; order Philodinida; family Philodinidae; genus Macrotrachela; species Macrotrachela quadricornifera. The sequence goes on along the minus strand of JAJEKB010022058.1, from coordinate 26,261 downwards.
TTTTCTTCACAATACCTTTGATAACAATACAAAAAACATCAATAGAATTCAAATCATTCTATATGTATTGATGCGAATAGATCAAGAGATAGAAACATAATATGATACTCATGTTAGAGTATACGAGAGATATGCATACGTTTTCTGACAAATTCTTTTTATCAATGGCTGGTAATAGGCTCTTTCTCTGGGTATTATCATCTAGTATATGTAATTCAAATAAAAGACAGATCTATAGTTTCATAGAGAAAAAAAGAGTGAAAAAAATGTCCTTATCTCATTACTTTTGGCACATCTTGTATAATAAAACTCAGCAATATTTAGAAAAAAATTATGATTGCACTAATTTGTTTATTATTTTAAAACGACAATATCATGTTGTCATTGTTGTTCTTCTATCGTCTATTGGTTGTACATATTCCTCAACAAAGATGACGTGCCAATGGCTGCCGTAGATCTCAGTGGTATTATTCGAAAATATTTTTTTTGAATTTCTTTATTTCTATCAGTCAAAAAATTCTGATCATGTTCATGTTGAGGTTTTTGATTTGTGAGTGTATTTCACAGAAATGTGATGTTTTCTGTTTATGAATGGTTTCTAAAAACATATACCTTCAGTTTTTGAATTGTCTAAATCCTGTTGAATAATCTATGTTGTCTATTAAAATCATTTGGAAAAATAATTCATCTTTCCTTGACATGGGAAAACAAAAGAATTGTGCAGGCAACTGCAATGTCAATACTTAATGTCCTCGTATGATAATATTGTATTCTATAATCAGGGAAAATGTGTAACAAAGTGTAATGGTAATTTAATGTTTGTGTGTTAAACTGAATATGACATAATAAATGATTAGAATATACGAATGGTGACATTGACATTGTGAACTACAGTTGACCTGAGTATTTTTCAATTATTTTTTTGATATGGAGAAGAGCCATTCGGCTCGGTATACTCTAATTCTCTATGGTTTTCATTTTAAAGTTAATAAAAGATTTGAAAAGAGAGAAAAATGGTTTGATGCTTAATCTTATACATTAATATAATATTTCTATATGATGGTCACTTCAATCTTATGGATTTCACATCAAAACTTTCGTTTGATAGTCTTTGTGACGAACTTGATGAGATAAGTGCCCATGAGCTTGTGATACTCGCTTTATTTGGCTTCTTCACACAGCAAATCGCCCGAAAACACATATAGTACACACACTTATATAGGACAAAAAAATTTGAAGGGCAATCAAGTGTGACGGTCGCATATAGAAGGAACGAACATATGCGAAGAGAATGATCGCCAACTCAATCAAGAGAAGAAGATAAAGATAAAGACGACGTTATTTGTTACAGTGTTATTCCTTTGCGCATTTGCCTATAACTGAATATGCGTCATATCAAAGTCCATAGATCGAATGGCAGCAAGAGACCTGTAACAGTACCAATACACCTCGAATTTCGTTACTATTATTATGCACCTTATGTTTTACTCCGTGATTTGACTAATATCAATCCTAATTGTGTTGGATTGTTTGTGATAAGCGAAAAATACGGAACAATAACGTAAGATTTCTATTGATTTTGATTAATTTTGTTTTTCTCAATGAGTGAATTTGATACGCCCATTTATTTCTGTTTGATGTAGACAAAGAAGATCGGATGGAAAAATTTATTTACAGAAAGTAGACAATGTACCGATCGATGATGCTCATTACATTTTAAATTGCTTATCAGGTCGTTTTAGTTCTGTACGTTACCATTTTCAATATTTTTTATATACTTTCTCTTCTAGCCATTTCCAATGTGGACAATTCAACGATGAACACAATCCAATATAATAGCAGCAATGTCAGCCGTTCTTGCGATATTAATTCTGATTCGGGCAATTATAGCGACATACTGGCTAGAAACAATTCGAAAGCCAAAGATTGTTTGACTTCACTTCGTCAACGAAAAATTATGAAAGAATAAATACAAAATTTTTATGAACATATAAAGCATTAAAAGACAGAGTTTGCTATTTTAGTCAGATAAAAGAAGATTGACGTAATCGATCAGTGTTCGCTGAAAAGATATTGTAAAATCGATAGATTCGTTCGGTAATTCCTCGAGAAATGATATATTTATTATGACTTCATGAATATGAAATGACAGTAATTAAGGATTGTGGACCATTTCTACTTGTTTTAGGATTCCTCATTGTTCATGCATAAAAATGATCATTTTTTAATTCATGGTGAAACTTTTTTTCCAAATTGATGAACATCAGTTCGATTAGGCAATGAACCATCTCCAGATAGAATTGATTGTTTTCCTTCTAGTGGAAACAAAATAATAAATGAGCCTGTTTGGATGATCATAGGGAAACATTTCGATTGATTTGATCAATACAAGATTGATCGGGTCGAATTGTTAAATCATATTTAACAGGAAATCTGATGATCAACATTGATGATGGATGATCTCATTTGAAGAAAGTTCCAATTCGTTTATATCACACTCAAATTTGTTTCTTTTCGGAAAAAGAATTTATCTTAACTTCATTTGAAATTCTATCGAACTAACATTGTTTTCCTAACAGTTATGTTATTATCTAAATATATTTTCTTATAAATTAAAACAATTCTCAATTAAACGTCTAATACTGGCCTCAATCAGAACTCATTTGAGTTTGTAACATAAATCAATTTGTTTCATCACAATACTTAATGCAGTTAAATGTGAACTCCACTGCTTAAAGAAAGTAAATAATTATGAAAAGTATAATTAAAATTCCAGTGTGAGAAATAATATAAAACTAAATTGTCTTTTGACGTATTCAAAAAGCTCAGAAGTCATAAAAATCCTTTGATTCAAGGATACTTGAGTTATACAGGTATTAAAATATTCTGTGCAAGTGTTATTGTGCACTTATTTCAATTTCAATGATAGAACTGCCATCACATATTGAAAAGATATTTCAACTAGATATATGATTCGGTAGAAAAATTGATATTCTATCCAACTGTATCAAATTAACAAAATTTTGAAATTCTACAAACATCATAAGTCAAATAGAGTAAGAAAAATAGTGATCATTCATCATTGTTTAGCTTTTATTAAGAAATTCAGAGTTTGTTTTCTTTTTTAGTTAACACCATTTATCCGAACTTTTTCAAAAACCAAATTGGTAATCTTTTTCGGAGTCATTGATGAGAATCATTTCTATTATGTATCTGATGTAAATAAAATAGGTGACTAGATGGTGAAGAAGATTAATATTGAAAAAATATCAAGAAAGCTTTCGATTTGCTTCGAGCAAATACAAGGCGAAAATCAGCAGTAGATGAGGAGTAAAATAGAATTTATTTTTTTCTTCATTTTTAACTGTATATATAAATAAAAATATTACATCGATGTTATGCAACTGTCACGTGCGTGAAACTGTATTTAAAATGTGTCAGGAGTCGAGTTGGGCAACCATAGCCTCATTCAACTAAATGTTGATCTATATCATATAAATAAATAATCAAGTTGGATATATTAAGAACGAAAATATTCAACTCTAATTGTATTCAACACAGAACGTGAGTCAAAACTAAAGAGACAATGACATTTTTCAGTTTTTTTTGCTCTATAGACCCATAGTTGTATCTCACATTTGAATTACATATATAAGTTTGCTGTTGTTAAATCAAAATCAATGTTTTTCTTCGTTATATTTTCATTTTTGAGTAATTTTCTTCACAATATCTTTGAGAACAATACAAATATCGATAGAAATTAAATCATTCAATACATTTCGGTGCGAATAGATCAATAGATAGAAACATAATATGATAAGAAAACTATATACTCATATGATACTCATGTTAGAGTATTCGAAAGACATTCATATTTTTTTGGACAAATTCTTAAAATTGACAGCTGATAATAGCCTCTTTCTTTGAGTATTATCATCTAGTATATGAAACTCAAATAAGAAACAGAACTATAGTTCCATAGAGAAAAAAATTTCCTTATCTCATGACTTTTAGCACATCTTCTGTAATAAAACTCATCAACATGTAGAAAAAAAAATAAATTTAAGTAATAAGTAAAAAAAATTAAAATCTATTAATCATAAAGATTTTATTATAGTAAAATAAAATTTATGATGGTACCAATTTTATTTATTATTTTATAACGATGATATCATGTTGTCATTGTTGTCTTTCTATGAGCTTTTGGTTGTACATATTCCTCATATTGTTCTTCTTCATTAGCGGATTAAATAAATAAATAATTGAAGGAGAACAAAGATAACGTGCCAACGGTTGGCCGTAGATCTCAGTGGCATCATTCGAAAATATTTTTTCTTCGAGTTTCTTTAGTTTTATCAATCAAAAAATTTTGATCATATTCATGTTGAGGTTTTCGATTTGTGAGTGTATTTCACAGAAATGTGATGTTTTCTGTTTATGAATGGTTTCTAAAAACATATACCTTCAGTTTTTGAATTGTCTAAATCCTGTTGAATAATCTATGTCGTCTATTGAAATCATTTAGAAAAATAATTTATCTTTCCTTGACATGGGAAAACAAAAGAATTGTGCAGGCAACTGCAATGTCAATACTTAACGCCCTCTTATGATAATATTGTCTTCTAATCAGGGGAACAGTCCAACAAAGTGTAATGGTAATTTAATGTGTGTGCGTTAAACTGAATATGACATAATAAATGATTGGAATGTACGAATGGTGACATTGACATTGTGAACAATGGTTGACCTGAGTATTTTTCCATTTTTTTTTGATATGGAGAAGAACCATTCAGCTCGGTATGCTCTAATTCTATATGGTTTTCATTTTAAAGTTAATAAAAGATTTGAAAAGAGAGAAAAATGGTTTGATGTTTAATCTTATACATTAATATAATATTTCTATATGATGGTCACTTCAATCTTATCAATTTCGATTTTAGATTAAAACTTTCGTTTGATAGTGTTATTCGTCTGTACTTTTGCCTACAACTAAACATGCGTTATATGAAAGTCCACACATCGAGTGGCAGCAAGAGATGTGTAACAGTACCAATATACTTCGAATTTCGTTATTGTTATTATGCACCTTATGTTTTACTCGATAATTTGACCAATATCAATCCTAATTGTGCTGGATTATTTGTGATAAGCAAAAACCAAGGAACAACAACGTAAGATTCCTATTGATTTTGGTTAATTTTGTTTTTTCAGTGAGTGAATTTGATACGTTCCTTTATTGCTGTTTGATGTACACAAACAAGATGCAATGGAAAAATTTATTTACATCAAATTGACAATGTACCAGTTGATGATGTCCAGGACGAAAAGGCACAATCGGACAGTAAATATTTATATATTTAAATAATTTTTTTAAATTTTAGATCATAAACAGCAATACAATAAAAGGCAAGTATTTTTTTATTAATATATTTCTTTTTGTTTTTAGATATTAAATACAAGAAAACAATCGGTAAATGTTATTTAAAATTAGACTATTGTTTTTATTTTCGATTGAACTCAATGACAAAACCAACAGTAAGGATTATTTTTAAAAAAACTACTTTTTGTATTTTAGATATACTTCAACAGCGAAACGAATAGTGTAAGTATTGATTTTAAATCAAATTATTTTTTATTTTAGATTGCATCGAACAACACAACGATCAGTGAGTATTTATTACAAATTCAATTATTTTTTTTTCTTTAGTTTAGATTTATATCAACAGAACAATTAAGAATAATTATTTATTTTTCATTTTAGATTTGTCTGAACGTCTCAATAAATAGTGAGTATTGCTGGTATTGAGAATAAACGTAGAGGTAGGAGAGGGAACAGCAGGCAGTTGCCGCCTTCCCTTTAAGGGGATGAGAGTGTGAATACGAGAACAAATGATGTTATATGCGATTGTGTAAAACCATTTATGATGGTCGTATTTACGTCATATTTCGTCGCTTATGACCGTTTATGGCAATCGTGAATGCTTGTCCTGGATGCTTATCACATTTTAAATTGCTTATCAGGTTATTTTATTTTTGTACTTTAGTTTTTTCAAAATCTGTATATATTTTTTATCTTCTAGACAAGACTAACGCGGACAACTCAACGACGGTCACGATCGGATATAATAGCAGCAATATCAACCGTTGCCGCGATATTATCTCTGATTTGGGCAATCATAGCGACATTTTTCCTGGACATAATTCGAAAGCCAAAGAATTCTAGAGTTTTGTTCGTCAACAAAAAATTATGAAAAAATAAATAAAACGTTTTTTTTTTGTGAACATCAAAGTGCCAAAAGAAAAAACATTGTATTTTATAGAGATAAAAATTAGGTTGACATAATCAATCAATATTTGCTTAAGAGATATTTTGAAATAGATAGATTTGTTCGGTAATTTCTTGAGAAACGATATTTTTACTATGAATTCCTGAATATGAAGGGACAGTAATCAAGAGTCGTGGACTACTTCTATTTGCTTTACTATTGGTCATTGTTCATGTATAAAAACGATCGATTTTTAATTCATGTTGAAACTCCTTTTCCTTATTGATGATCATCAGTTACATTGAGCGATGAACCATCTTCAAATAGCATTGATTATTTTCCGTCCAGTGAAAACAAAATAATAAATGAACTTTTTTAGATGATCAATTATTGAATAAGGTGGTGAAAAATACATTGATTATCATATGAATATTCCGAATATTGAATAGAATTTTCACAGGTTTTGATAAAACAGAGGAAATAATCTTTGATAAATATGAGCATAAGTTGTGTAAAAAACGATTGATTAAGAGTAAGATAGTAAAACTTCTTTTATTGCTGTTCAAATTTTTTCAAGTGAGAATTTTTCATTATAACCATCTCGATCGCTTTGGTGTTCACTTCGACTATGGAAATTGGAAATTAAGAAAATTTTTTCCAAGATTGAAAAAGAAAACAAACTAGTCCTAGAGGGTTTGTCTTGTTAACAAATAAAAACGATCTTTTTTCCAATCTGCTGTGAACGGAATAGTTGAATTCGATCGAATCAGATGACCTATTTTTACATTGATAAAGAGGTAAAGGAAGAAATGGAGTATTTCCATTTTTACCAAAGAAATTTCTGATTAACGAAGAAAAAGATTCATTCTTGTCAATCGTGGAACGAAAAATATATTTGACACTATTGAAAAAATACTAAGAAGATTATTTTCTTAGTGTTAGGAACAATCTCTTTTTATTTCAATTGGAGTCGTTCGTGTTACTCTTTCCAACTATCGAAATATTTATTGAATTTATCTTCAAAAAGAACGAAAAAAAATCATTTTATTCATGTTAAAGATTTAACAATCAATAGAAATTTGTCACCATTTGCTGGAAATTCTAATCTTAATGAAGTGGATTTGTGCTTCATCAATTCAAATAAACCTCTACCTTATTTCAATTGAAACTAAATATTATTAGGGAAATATTCAGATTGATTTGATTACGACAAGATTGATCAGTTGGAATTGCTAAATCATATTTGGGAGAAAACCTTATGATCGAAATTGATGATGAATTCATTTGAGATTCTATAGAACTGACGTTATTTTCTCATCAGCTACGTTATTATTTAAATATATTTTCTTTTAAATTAAATAATTCTCAATCAAAACTCATTTAATTTTGTTATGAAAAACAATTTGTTTGATTATAATACTGAATACAGTTAGATTTCAACTCCACGGGTTAAAGAAAGTGAATAATTATGAAAAGTATAATTAAAATTCTAGTGTGAGACTAATATAAAATTAAATTGTCTTTTGACATATTTAATAAGCTCAGAAGCCATAAAAATTCTTTGATTCGAGGATAATTGAGTTGTACAGGCATCGAAATAACTTTAGCAAATATTGTTGTGCATTTTTTTAAAATTTTAATGTTAGAACAATTGATATTCTATCCAACTGTATCAAATTAACAAACTTTTGAAATTCTACAAACATCATAAGTCAAACTGAGTAAGAAAAATAGTGATCATTCATCATTGTTTAGCTTTTATTAAGAAAATCAAAGTTTGTTTTCTTTTTTAGTTAACACCATTTATCCGAGCTTTTTCAAAAACCAAATTGGTAATCTTTTTCGGAGTCATTGATGAGAATCATTTCTACTATATACCCGATGTAAATAGAATAGGTGAGTAGATGGTGAAGAAGATTAATATTGAAAGACTGAAGAAAGCTTCGATATTCTCCGATTAAATACATGCCGAAAATCAGCAGTAGATGAAGAAGAAAATAGAATTTATTATTTTCTTTATTTTTAACTGTATATATAAATTAAAGTATCATACCGATGTTATGCAAGTATCACGTACGTGGAACATTATCTAAAATGTGTTAAGAGTCGAGTTGTGCAACCTTAGCTCCATTTAACTAAATTTTGATCTATATCATCTAAATAAATAATCAAGTTGGATATATTAAGAAAGAAAGTCTATTCAACTCTAATTGTATTCAACAAAGAACATGGGTCAAAACTAATGAGACAAGGACATTTTTTCAGCTTTTTTTCTCTATGGATCCATAGTTCTATCTCACATTTGAACTACATATATAAGTTCGCTGTCGTTTAATCGAAATCAATGCTTTGCTTCATTATATTTTCATTTTTAAGTAATTTTCTTCACAATACCTTCGACAACAATACAAAAAACATCAATAGAATTCAAATCATTCTATATGTTTTGATGTGAATAGATCAAGAGATAGAAACATAATATGATACTCATGTTAGAATATACGAAAGATATTCATACGTTTTTTGACAAATTCTTATAATCAATGACTGATGATAGGCTCTTTCTCTGAATATTATCATCTGGTATATGTAATTCAAATAAATGACAGAATTATAGTTCCATAGAGAACAAAAGAGTGAAAAAAAAATGGCCTTATCTCATTACTTTTGGTTCATCTTGTATAATGAAACTCAGCAATATTGAGAAGAAAAAGATTAAAATCTATTATCATAAAGATTTTATTATATTAAAATAAAATTTATGATTGCACTAATTTATTTATTATTTTAAAACGAAAATATCATGTTGTCATTGTTGTTCTTCTATCATCTATTGGTTGTACATATTCCTCATATTGTTCTTCTTCATTATTAAATGCCTCATTTTTATGCACAGTATCTTCAATAATAGCATTTGTATCTTTATTTGATCTAAAACGTGTACGAATTCCATACCATAATACACCTACATAACAGCTGACAACAGCAATGCCTACAAGAACAACCATAACAATAATTGCACGTCGATCACCTGAACTAAATCCATTACTTGTTTGACAAGTACTACATAATATATCATCAGTTGTATTCATTGCTCTCGAAATAAATGATTGTTCATTTTAAGTTAAACGAAACAAATAATAAGTCTGAATAACATATATAATGTACGCAAAATAAAAAGAAAGGCGTCTAACCCACCTTATTCAGGTATGTATATGTATGCTAAATGATTGGTATCAATACAGTGCAAATAGCGAAATCATATGAAAAAGGGGAAGAGAGAGAGAGAAAAAAAATCGACGACAACAAAAAAAAATAATTATGTTTTCTTTTATTTATATGTATATATATATGTCCTATCATCACAACATGTAAAGAATAAATGAGCAATATTTCTTTGCCGATTTTTTTATTTTTATGGGAAAAAAATACCAGTTGTTATTCATAACAATGTATTATTTAAAATAATTTTCTATTGGTTCATAACGAGTCTAAAATCAAAGATACAAAATATATTTTGTTTTTTAAATAATAAAATAAATCTTACAGAAAAATATTCATCATCTTCATTAATTGGTAAATCATCTATATTATATGCTTGTTGGGCTTGTAAATTATCATATGGAATACTAGATGAATCTGATAAAATAGGATAACGATTATATTCATCTTCATCTTCATTATTATTATTAATTAATAACACTAAAAATAAAAAGAAATAATTTAATAAATAAATAAATAAATAAATAAATAAATTTTTACTTCGATTGTCATCATCATCATCATCATCATTTCCAATTGCATCCATATAGACTTTATTCCATAGAGGTAATTCTTCAAAAGATGGTGTCAGGTCGGAATGAATATTTCGTTTAGATATAAATGGATTCCAATACATTGGACTTATAAATAATAATAAAAAAAAATATTAACTAATAGTACATAAATAATTATATAAAGTGTTTACGCAAAAGCTCGAGGTGGACGGATAAATTGATCTCGTTCAATAAATGATTCATAAGACTAAAAATAAAATTCTCTTATTTGTGATATATTATTCATTTTTATATATAACTCAATATTTAAGATTGTTTATTAAGTATATTTAATTAAATATGACCTCAAAGACGTCTTATTAACAGGTACTATAGCTAATCAATGTCATTGTAAGCTAGCAGACACGTTTTTACATCATCGTTGGATGAGAATAAGCTATTATTTACTTCTTAGGAAATAATTAAAAACAATTAATTAAAAAGACTTTTGTCTATACCGGATCTGTATTATAAAAATCATATGTTGATAAAGCTCGTTTATGTCTTTGATTAGATCCATCATTTAAATTAATACTACGACGTTTTCGTGCAACTTTGATTAATTCATTTGGATTCATTTTAATTTCAGTAAATGTTTTCGAATTGTCTATGTCAGATAGTTCTAGAGAAAAAAAAAAGAAAAAAATAATAAATTTATTTAGTTTATAAATAAATATGAAAATCTTCTAAAAGGCTAATAAAACATACTATCTATATTGTCATGAATTTGAGCAGGTGTTTCTTTCATTGTTGGATGTAATGTATGTTTGATATCATCTAATAAATCATCAAATTGATAATAATCAGGAATATAACGTTTTTTCTTGTTATTAATGATTTTATGTTCGATTTTTGATGTATCTTTTGAATTCGATGAAATTAATGATGATTTTATTGAATCAACAGACTTGGGAGAAGCTATTTTAGACAATAGATTAGCTGAATAAAAACAAAAAGAAATAACCTTAATAATAAAATTTAAAAAATATCTTACATTTTTTTATTGATCCAACAGGTACTGTTTGAACAACAATAATAATATTTATTAAAAGTAAACCAAATACGACTAAAGATATATGAGAAATCATCTAAAAAGTATTTAACCTATGTTTTATTATGTGATATATTATTGACTCTGAACTCTATTGAGAACAGGTTATATATATATATATGTATAAAAAGAGATGAAGAAAAACCTCTTTATCATTTCTTTTGTCAACATAAAGTGTACTAACGGATCTGTCTTCTATATTACGTTCGATATTATCGCTTTTGTCATTCTCATGAATGTTTGTAGTGAGCGAGAGAATTCTTTTCTGTTTCCTTCTTCAATGTTTTATAGCTGTCTTTTATGTGTCAAGAGAAATTATTACAAGCTAGTGAGAGGGAGACTCAATATATATTTAAAGTATAATCAAACTTTGACAGAATATATATATATATATATATATAAATGGTTGGGCGGTCTATCTTCCTTCCTTTCTCTTATTCTTATTTTCCGTTAGAAAAGAAAAATGTTCATGTTCGCTTTTTTTTATACCACTTCCATAATTAGTCTACAACACGATATAGAAAATCGAAGCAAGTTAGCATAATTCTTTTTCTTTTCTATATTTTTTTTTTCTTAAAAAACAAAAAAGAAAAAAACGATAACAACACAAGGGAATAAAACAAAAAAAAGGAAGAATTAGTATATTCATCCAGGGTTTTTTTTTTATTTTCCCATATTTTTTATTTGATTATCAATTATAATTTGCCAATAAGTATGATAATATTCTAAAAAATTTTTTGATAATTCAATATTTGTAATACAAGCAAATGCTTGTAAAGAATTTGTTTCAGTAAAAAAATGTTCACATGATAATTCATTTTCAAAATTTATTTTATAATTCATTAATGAATGACGTTCAATATTTAAATATTCAGCTAATATACCCGTTATATATATATCTGATATTGGTAATAATATATTTGTTTGTCGATAAAATGTACATAAAATTAAATGACTTGCATCTTTTGATATTAAATAAATATTATCATTTAAATAATTTGGATAAATATCACAAGGATATTCATCATTACTAAGAATAAAATTATTTATTTGTTTATTATTATTAAATAATTTTTTTCTTAAAACATTTTTATTTGAATAAATAAAACCATAAAGTATTGGAAGACGTGCTTCAATTGTTGGACAGTCATGTTCAATATTTAATGTACGATGATATTCAAAATTAATTCGATCATTTTCATTTTCATTTATAAATTTTAATAATAAAAATGGATTTAAAAATACAAAATCATTCATTTTTAAAATAAATCTTGCATGTGGACAATATTTTGATGACCAATCTAATATAGCTAAATCTTCATATAGATTTTTTAAATATTCTTCAGGTATTTTAACCTAGAATATAGATATTGAATTTTTTAATAAGTTGAATTTTTTTAATTTTACCTGAACAATATCATTAAAAATACCTTGTTCAAATAGAATACTTTTCTTTCGATTTTCATCAATATTTATCATAAATAATACTCGAACTTCTAATCTTGTTAATGTCTTATGAGTATATTTAAATACATTATTTAAATTACCATATGTTCGACGTATTGCATTTCGCCGTTCATATGAATTTGCTTTTGAAATAATAATTATTAACAAATCAATTTCTGTACCACTTTTTTCACAAAAGTCAATATTTATTAGTTCATAATCAAATAATTTTGAACGAACAGGTTTTGTTTGTAATAATTGAAATGCACTAGATAAAAAAAAAATATTTATCGAGGTCAAATAGAAACATCATAGAGTTCTAATTACAGTATAGTTAAGGTTTTAAATAAATGTGTGTGACTACTGTATGACCTATTATAATAATTTGTTTTCTTTTTATAGAAGATCTTTTCTATAAAGATACAAATTTAGGATTCCTAAAAAAAATGTCTATATTATAGACTCAAATGAATCTTTATTGTTGTTATTTTTAAAAGAAATCTTTAGATTGTGACGAAATTATTTATGTAAAAATATATGTTCAGGATTCTTGTCATAAGTGAAGATATATTTGACATTAATAAGATTATTAATCTTCTTTTTTTTTTCAATTTTTTTATAAGTATTTGAAAGCTAAGATTACAGTAATTATCAAAGGTTAAAAGAGCCAACTTCAAAGAATATTATATAACTTTATGATGCCATAATGACCCACAAAGTATCTAGTACGAATACAATAGAATAATAATAACATGTAATAAGAGAGTAAAAAGCAAGATTAAATAGATTTTAAATCGATTTCTATAAAACAAAGCATACAACTGCTAATCATATAATTGGCAAGAGATATTTGAATGAAAATAATTAAATACGTTTGTGGATCAATAAAATAAATCGACTGTTTCTTCTACATACATCCAGTACTTTATATTATTATTATTCAAAAATCCATGATATTATTTTTTAAAAAACCATTCTAACAAAACAATCTATATCTTTTAGATATATTTTATTCTACTATTTCGAATGTTTTTATTTCATACCTAAGATTATTCATATAATGTTCTTGAATACGTTTAGCATCACAATGTTCATATTTTATTTCAGTTGAAGGATTAATAATTTGATCAATAAAAAATAAAATTATCATTGTAATAAGACATACAAATAAACAATGTCGATTACAAATAGAAAAGAATACTTCTGAGAATTGAACTATAGCCATTTATTATTTATTCTTTCAATACACGTAATATATTGACATTTAAAAAAAGAAACGCACATGTGTTATGATCAACTTTATGCTTCATTGCTCTCACATGAGGCATAGGAAAAAGCTTCGATTACCGATTTCTTTTTTCTTTTTAAGTACAATAAAATTACATATATAATCTACTTCCTATATAAATATGATAGTTTCCTGAGAAATGTCTATTGCATTTATAATGAAAAAAATTGACATATTATCTTATACAATATCTATAGTTATTCATTATCAGTTTTAATTAAAGAATATTTATCAATAAAATATTTTTCGGAAACGAAATAACATTTCTTTCGTTATTCTATTTATATAATACATATCTCAAAAAACAAAGCACACAAAAACGTTTGTGTAATTAAAAAAAACAAAAACAAAACATGACTAGAAATACAAAAATATACATATATATCTATGGCATCAGTTTAAATAAACTCGACAATTACTTGTACCACAATGACAAGGAATTTTGATATCTTCCTCCAGAAATGAATAATCATAAGTTAATTCTGAACCGCAAGTAATATTCTTAAGAGCATAAATAACAATATGTTTAACTTCACCTGATAAAACAGTTTTAGCAAAACAATTTGGCTAAAAAAAATAAAAAAAAAAACTTCTCAATTCATTTAAATTAAATATATTATCTCTATCTTACTTGACAATTATGATTAATAAATCGAGCTTTATTTCCTTGATATGTTGCATCAATAACATTCATTGAATCAACAGTAAACATATAACAACCATAGCCCTATTAAAATAAAATTTTAAATAATAATATATTTTATTATGTAAATATTTTACTTGTCCTTCATTTTCGCGTTCACGTTTATCAGTAAGACATGGACGAACAACTTCACCTGTATATTCAATTATCATTTGTCCTTCAACAAGGTCAATTAAAGTAAATAAACCACATCCATCTATAGTTGATGATCCAACAATTAATGCACGATTAGAAAAATAACGTAAATGATAAAGACGTAAACTAACTGAAGATTCTTCTAAAAGAATTTGCCTTTAAAATAAAAACAAAGTATGAAATTAATAGCATAATAAAAATTATCAAAAATAAATTTCTTATAGTTCGATAGTATGGAATATTCTGATTCCAAATAATGTCCGACATTTGACTCAATTTCAAAAGTGAATGTACATTTAGCGAAAGTGAAAGAAGTTTAGAATATTTTACCTTGCATATGCAAGTGCATCATCAATTTCAAATGATTTTAATGCATATTCAATTTTTCTATTTGGATTTAATAACCAATTAAATCGTTGATATTGACAAGTTTTTCTTTGATAAATATTTAATCTTGAATTAATTAAAAAATTTTTTTTCTTATTAAATTTTTTTTTTATTATATAACTTGAATTATTAATTGATGATGATAATGGTAAAATAATTGTATCAATTTGTTCATCTATTGATAATGAATTAATATATATTTGATTTAATATTATTTTAATAATTGATTTTGTTAAACCAAATATTTTATGTCCATTTAATTCTTCATTTGTCATTGATAAATGTGTTAAATTCATATCATCACGACAATCACGTACAAGATTAATAATTGTTAACCATGCATTATCTAAATTCTCAGATACAATTTTATAACCATCATCACTAATAATTGTAAATTTTATTCGACCATATTTTGATAATAACCATTGTTGATATAAATAAATTAATTTTTCTGAATCAATTGAATTTATTTTTGATGTATGAAATAAATTTTCATTTACGATTTGTTCAATTAAAGAATTTATTATAGACGAACATATAAGAAAATCTTCATTATCATCAATTTGTTGAAAACATGTTTCTGTTAATGTATTATTTGATATTGGTTGTATATGTGAAGAAACTTCAGAATCTAATAAATAAATATTTTATTCATTTTCGATTTGTCCGAAAAACATGATTTGTTTTTAACAAATAACACTATTTAAAATTTAGAAGATTTCTATAGACTCGTCACCAGTTTCTTAGATAGGAACTAAAGCTGAGCTATCGTTGTAATGCTTTCATAATATGTTTTAGATATCTATCTTTTTCTTTTTTATATTTGTCATAAGATATGATGGTATTCTCATAATGAGCAACTATATCGTGTGTAAGTAATGTATTATTAGGCTTTACATACTATTTAATGGTTGAGATAAATTTATATTTTTTAATAATTGATCTACAATCACATTGGAATTTGTTTCATTTGATAAATGATAACTAAAAATAGGTTGTTGTTGTTGTTGTTGTTGTCTAAAAATAAAATAATATAGATTAAAATAATAAAATCTCTTGTAAAATACATTTTTGTTGATGGTAATGTTTGATCAAGATGTTGAAATGTTTGTATAAGTGCTAATGCAAATTGAGAAAAATTTGATGGTTTTAAAGAATTATTTTTAAGTAAATTTTGTATTATTTCTGAATTTTTATTTGATGTTATTGATAGAATTTTATTAAATTTATAATTATTAAATATATTTTTTGATATTTGTATATTATTATGATTAGAATTTTGATTTAGTTTTCTTTTATATTTTTTAAAATATTTTTTTTCACATTCTCTATATAATTTTTCAAAATAAATTTCTTCATTTGATAATGGATATTTAATTGTTTTATGATTTGATTTTTCATTATGATATGTTTGTTCAATATCAATATATAAATGATAAATTGTTTTTTGACGAGCATTTTTCGTACTCCAAAAAAGACGTGAAGCATGATATTTATTTGGATAAATATTCATATTAATATCATCATCAAGAAGATAATCAAAATTTCCAAATGATTGTATTTGAAGAGAACCAATACAAAGTTTTATATCAGTTAATGAAAATTCAACTATATTATTTGATAAATCAGCATAAATAGTTGATGATAAATTAATAGATTTCAATTTTGAAAAATTTATATCATCTAAATATAAATGAAAATCTTAGGACTAATAGATATGAGTCAATTTCATAGTACTCTGATAGTAATGAGGCATATATATATATATGAACGTCTTGTACTCGCAACAGAACTCAAATTATTCTCGATTATGAAATAATTTTTCAATATAGTCAAGACAGGCAATATTAGTATGATAATTAATAATTTCTTAATTTAACTGATCACACAAACAAAGAATCATTAGTTCAAGAGGTAATCATTTCATTTTTACATTTTAAAATTCAAGCTTTATGTTTAGAAAAACACGAATTTTTGTTGTAAATTCAAAGAAAACTCATTCTACATACTATTTATCTCATATTCATTTGTATCATTATCATTATTAATTTTTTTTCTATTATGTTTCATACATAAAGTTGTTAAATTTGGTAATAAACCATTAATAATATGTAATTTTTCTTGTAAATTTCTATCAAATTTTGAATAATATATATCTATACATTGACAATGAAAACGTGCACTACAATCATTTATATAACATTGTACACTAGCACCCATTTTAAAACATATATCACATTTATATTTTGTTTTACAAGTATTGACTATATCATTTATATTATATAATATATATGGAGATTGTTCAAGATCTTTTGAATAAGCTGGAAGTATACAACCAATATGTATCCATTGATTAATACCAATTGATATAAGACGAGATATATTTGATGAAATATGATCAGCATATGTTTGACATAATTGACATAATCTTGTATCAATTTGATAAAAATTTTCAAAAGAATATTTTTCTTCATATTTATTATCAATATAACGTAATAATGAATCAGATGATGTTAATAAATTATTTTTATATAAATTTGATTTTAATAATATATGTTCATTATTTAATGAATATATATGATCAATAGATGGAGAAATAAAACAACGATTTGTATATATATTTGTATGAGATATTGTTGAACAAATTAATGTTTTATTATTTGAAAATATATTTGATGATTTAAACCATGGACATTGATTTGTTATACAATTATCAATTGCTGCTTGCCATTGACGACTATCAAAATTATCAAGTAAACGTTGAACAATTATTAATAAATCATTAATAAAAGCATGTAAATTTAATGATTGATTACGAGATTGATGTAATTGTTGAAGTTTTAACATATAACGTTTCATATCATTTAAACGAGTTTCTTCTGATATCATTATTTGTAATGTTGATATTATACTTGCTATTGTACATTTTACAGCTTAAAATATACAATGAAATATTAAAGTCTTTGACTTTTGTATAAATCAACTATATCAGACTCTAACTTCAATTAAAATGAACCAATCAAGTCAAATGAGATATTGCTAAGATTGAACAACAAGGCATTCAGCCAGTATATTTGATGAAATGACAAGATAGTGATGAGAAATCTAGCAGGATAACTGTTTTAGGATAGAAATTGCGTCAGCTAAAACTAATGAGTGACAGGCGAATTTAACTATATCGGATTCTAATACCAACAAGATCTGCTACGAATTATTTAGAAACATCAACTAACAAATATAGAAATATTGAACAAAACTGTTTTGATCACTCAAAATCATCCGTTCAAATCAGTAAAATAGTAATATTTAGTTGTGATTAGATTGAAGGAAAAGAGGATCAATTAATGTTTGTAATATTTTTGTTGATGTGATATACAGCAGATGAATTTCAACTATTAGAAATCAAGAAATTTATAAAACATACTCTCTCGATAATCTCAACTATTATAAATAACAAATTTCGATGATATATGTTTGATTTTACCTTGAAGTTTATAATTAAGTAAAGAATTTTTAATAATTTCTCGTTGTTTATCATTACATTTCGAACAAATAATATTTGTAGATAAATTCTTAATATATGGTATTAATAAAACATCTTCATTTAAATATCCATCACATATTGGATGAAAACGATGTTTACATTGAATACATTGTAATAAATTTTCAAATTTTTTTGATGTTTGTTTACCAATTAATGATAAAGAAAATAATGGTTTAGGTTTATTAATAAATTGTTCAATAAATTTTTCACATAAATGACATTTTTCAATATGATTATGTTTTTTTGTACGAATTAATTTCATATTATTTAAACAATCTAAACACATAAGTGATTGTTGTGATGATAATGTTTTTGTTAATGATAATATATTATCTTCATTTGATATTAATGCTTGTCCACAATCACATTTAATACATAATGGACAAAACCATATTTGTTTACAAATATTTATATTTTCTTGTTCATATTTTATACATTTTATATGAAAACGTTTTTTACAATCAAAACAAGTTATTAATTGTAAATTTGTTAATAAACCACATATATTACATACATTACAATTTGGACATAACCATGATTCAGGTGTTGGATATAAACAAGGACGTTCATATTCATTTAAACAAGCTATATGATAAGCTTGACAACAACTATTACAATAAATTAAATCACTACCGATTGAACCACACTAAAAACAGAACAACGTGACATCGAATAGAAATAACTAAAAGAAAAAGTATTTTACATTTTTGAAATGACTATTAGATTAAAATAAACAAAGTTTCGTTAAATCTCAAAGTATGGATTAAATTAACGCTTAAAATGCCAACACCCTGAATAGAGGATACTTTTCTCCAATTTTTTAATTTTAGAATAAATCACAAACGCAAATATTTATTGAGATACGAGTAGATTTCGATGAATATAAAGGGTATTCTAGAAGTTCTGAAAAATAGTTTAAACCTCTTATCCTTCAAAAATCCATCTCAGTTTAGATGAAAAGAAAATATGATTTAATACAAACCATATAACAAAGTGAATAAAATGGAAATGATTCATCTGATAAAACAGCATAACCATTTTTAAAAAGATCAATACGATTAAATGTATTTTGTAATTTCCAACGTAATTTTTTTATTTGATTTATATTATCATTTATAGTTTGTGTTGTTTGTATAGGTTTTTTTTTACTATGTTCATAGATATATTTAAATTGTTTTACTAATTTTTTTGTATGTTTATTTAAAAATTGTTGTTGAAAATTTTTTTCATTTAAAACAACTGAATTATATCGAGTTTGATCAGTTGAAATATTTGAATCATATTCAATATCTTCAATATCACTAATATCATCAAATTCTTCTATATTTGTTTCTTCTATATCACTACTACTGTTTGAACATTTTGATTCTATATCAGTATCTGATAATGAGCTATAATACTGTTCATTATATTCGACTATATCACATTTAGAACGTTTTGAAGATATATTTTGCTCATTATCATATGTACGTTTATATAAATGATGTTTTTGATTTATTTTTACTGTTTCTAATTCATTCATAATTATTATATTTAATTAATTGTGGTTTATATACGAATAAAAAAATAAAATATTTTCATTGGTTGATTAAATTCATTTAAATATTATTTTGTCCTCTATTCATTTTATATGAAAAAACTGTATATTAATTTATAATAATATAAAATAAATAAAATGGAAAAAATTCTTTTTTTTTATTTTATATTAATAAAGATTTAAATTATTTTTTAAGAATAATAATTGTTTATTTATTAATAGTGAAGGAGGACGATACATCGACGTGTGGACGTTTATACTAAGAATAAATTCATATCAATCGAAATTTGCTTGTTATTAAACTAGATTTACTTATGTTTCTTTTTATATTTTACTTTTTAGACTAAAACATCTGGTAAATTTATTTTTTAAAAGACAAAAATGGTGAAAGAAGATCGTTCAACATGGAAAGCCAAATATACAATGCGTTTAACGGTATATATTATTTAAAAAAAAAACAAAAAGAAATAATAATAACAATTGCTCGTTGATGATCAAATCTTATAATGTGTTCTGCAATTCTGAGTTTCTTCGGAAACATTGAGAATAATTTCTTTCTGAGAGCAATTGATTTATAATAGAAACTATCGAACTGTATTTAGTTATATCCAATTTCAGTCATCTAGGGATAAGATAATCGTCAATAAAACATTGTTTTTTTTTTTTCGTGTACTCGATTTTAAATATATATTATTTAATATTTTAGCAATATTTGGATGAATACCCGAAAGTATTTGTTGTCGGTGCTGATAATGTTGGTTCACGTCAAATGCAAAAAATTCGTGTATCTCTTCGTGGTCATGCTGGTAAATAATTATTGATTGTTTGTTTTTTTTTTACTATAATGATAATCATTTAAATAGTTCTTATGATGGGAAAAAATACGATGATGCGTAAAACAATTCGGGGACAAGTAGCAAAAAATGCTAATTTAGAAAAAATATTACCACATGTTTACGAAAATGTTGGCTTTGTTTTTACTAAAGAAGATTTAAGTGCAATTCGAGAAAAACTTTTGGAAAATAAGGTTTGTTTGTTTGTTTGTTTTTTGTATTTATTAATAAATATTTTTTTCTTTTAAGGTTGCTGCTCCAGCTCGTGCCGGTGCTATTGCCCCCGTTGATGTCACTATTCCGGCTCAAGTAACAAGTTTAGGTCCAGAAAAAACAAGTTTTTTTCAAGCACTTCAAATACCAACAAAAATTACACGTGGTACAATTGAAATCATTGTACGTAGGTACAAAAAAAATATAGATATACAATTTTAATACAAAAAAATTTTTTTATTTATTTATTTAATTTAGAATGATGTTCATTTAATTAAAATTGGTGAAAAAGTTGGCGCTAGTGAAGCAGCATTACTTAACATGTTGAACGTTTCGCCTTTTAGTTATGGTCTTGTTATTCGTCAAGGTAATTTAAAAAAAAAAAGAAACAAATTATTTTATTAATTCATTTTATTTATTTTTTTATTTAGTTTATGATTCAGGTTCATGTTATGAACCAGCAATACTTGATATAAAACCAGCTGATTTACGTGCGAAATTTTCACAAGGTGTTCAACGTTTAGCAGCTTTTTCACTTGGTATTAATTATCCAAATCAAGCATCAGCACCACATCTTATTCTTGGTGGATTTAAACGTTTACTTGCATTGGCTGCTGATACTGATGTTGAATTTGAACAAGCTAAAACAGTAAATTTAATAAATTTTATTATCAAATTTAACTAATAGTTCTTAATTTACTTTTTTTTAGTTAAAAGAATTCTTAAAAGATCCATCAAAATTTGCCGCTGCAGCAGCACCAGCAAGTACATCAGCTGAAGCACCTAGTGGTGGTAAAGCAGCAGCTAAAGAAGAAGCAAAAAAAGCACCTGAACCAGACTCTGATGATGATGATATGGGTGGATTAGACATATTTGGTTAAAAATAAAACCTCAATTATTTTTATTTGCCAATAGTATTATCATCTGTTTTTTGTTTTTGTCTTCTGCATGGTTCACTCCGCATTTTTGTATTTGGCATAATAAGAAACATAAATATCATATTATTAAAGAGCAAATGAAAAAAAACACACAATAAAAAGAACAGTTTTTGAACACAAGAATAATAAATAAAAATATTTTTTTAAGATGATTCCTTTGAGAAATGATTTAAAATATTTTTTTTCTCTCGCATTTGTCGATATTTCAAAACTAAAAGTTGTGAATTGATTAACGGTCGAAATTATCAGTTATCAAAAACGGATGGCATACGACTTTTATGACGGGTTTCTTTTGTCAAGAATTTTATATCAAAAATCTTTTTGAATATAAAATTGAAAAGAGTTCGACAAGTTGTAAATAGCAAAAGCGCACAAAAATTACAAGATAATCTGCAGATTTTGCTATAACTGTCGATAAAAGAATCAGTTTTATAACACCTTATGCAAGCTTGACATTTGTGCCAAGACTTTTACATCAATCCTTATCCTCGAATTTTTTCTCATTGGTCTTTTCTATTAAATTCTGTATCTTTTTCAGTAAAACAAATGCGTATTTGATCTCTTCTACTTGATGATCTCTCATATGTAAATTTTAAAGACAGCTGACAATTATATTGAATCTAATAATGTTCAATACAAAAATATGACAATAAATGCTAAGAAAATCATTAAAGAAAAATTCAAATTAAATAATTTTTGGATTGTATGTTTGTAAAAGATTATTTGAAAATTGACTTAAGGAAAATATAAATAAAACAGAGTCTTGACAGCAGTAAACAACAAATGCCAAGTACTTTCAAGTTCAATAGATAAATGTTATAAAAACAATTTTGAAAATAGGTCAAGTCTGATGACAACATACATAAACAATAAGAAATAAGTGTTGCATATTAAAGTATCAATATTAGTAAACATAAATGGATATAAAAATCATGACATAAGCCAGAATACTTCAAGCAGAGATGGACAAGTCAAGTGATCTGACTTGAAAATCTCTAACTTGTCCATCTCCTACTTAAAGAGACATAATAAATAAGATTGTGATGTTGAAACTATTCATTAAATTTATCGTATCAATGACATATGGTACTCGATCAATGCATACAATATGCAAAGAATATTTTGTGATATGTACATACAGCTGTAATCAGAAAAACTTAGACAAAATTTTTTTTTGAATTTTAGAATCTGTTCCCTATAGTTCGAAGTAAGTATAGGCGTCAGTTTTTTTAGGATGACTCTTCAGTAGTTATACTAGATAACCATTATAGAGCACTTCAGAGTTGGCTGTGTAATTCATTGTAAAACAAATGTTAAATAAAACTTATCGTTAATCAGAACGAATGACTGAAATATGTATCTGTAAAAACAAAAAATTGTTTATGAATACGATCATCTAGCAAATCAAAGTGTATTGTCTGTTATACGTTAAAATGCAGTTTTGATGACTTTATTAAGTTTATCTATTTGAGAGCCACGTATTTTTTTGCTGTTAGATGTAAATGATGAAAAGAGCGATATTATTTTAGAAAATTTTCATTATCAAGAGCGTTTCTAATGAGAAAAATGGCTGAAAACATATCAGTCATGTCACTAAACAATTTGTTAGCGTTTACTATCTGCAAGGAAAAAAGATCTTCACTTTCTATAGCTTCTAAAGATGAATAAAAGAAATACCAGATTATGCTATTTTATAGTACTCTTCCTGGACTATCAATCCATAATAGAAAACAATTCGAAGAGGACATGTATATAAGATAATACCTGTAGGAAAATATTTGCAAGTTTTTTTTTGACTACAACTTCATATAAATGTCGATTATTATGATAAATGATATGAGAAGTTTAATATAGAAAATGGAAAGGGTTATTAAAAACTATAAAGAAAATGTTAAATAAAAAAAAAAATAATTTTTCAATCTTACTATGAATATATACCTATTTAAAAATGGTTCCATTTTTCTAATGAAAAAAATAATTTCTTTTACTCATTTACTTTTTTTTCTAATGTTAATCGTATTGAATCTATTTTTAGAAAAACTAATCAATTGATTGAACCAATTTCTTTCTTTCTAGACGACAAATAAATATAATCATCGTGTTGTATTATGCATATGATTAACCTAATCATTGGTTCATCTTGACATCAAACTGTCGTACCATCTCTATTCTCACTTGTGACATATTCCATCTTCATTTTTTTTGCTAGTCCTTAGTGAGAAAAGAAAAAAAACTACACGATTTTGTCTCATAAGCAAAAAAGATATTTAGCTGTTTGACATACACAAGAGATTCAAATCTTCAATGATTGCTTATAGTCTAAATAAACGAATAATAAAAACATTAATATGATCTTTAATTATCCATAGACTAACTGGCATTTTATATTTTATTTACATTGTTTATTAAAATTGCCTAAAGGATAGAAAAAAGACAAGTTGTCAAGTTTTTTTTTTTTCGTTACGATTTGATCAGCAACAGTTTGACCATATTGTAAGAATAGTGATGATCACGTATGCTCATGTTCAACACCTGCTGACGAGAAAAAAACAAACTATGAGAGTAATCTTTTGATTTTAAGCCGCGATACGAACACGATTCATATGTATTATGCCGTAAGCGTTTATCTTATTTTAGTTTTTCATTTGACATCTTATTATAGATTATCATTAAAAAAGATGATGCATATTAAATGAACACTAAAGCATTTTAATATTAAAACAAAATGAAAAAGGAAATTCTAATCAGAGAATTTTATATAAGATTAATAATAACTTTTTTTTGTTTTATCTATGAGATTTGTAATGTAAAAATAGCACCTAGTACAGTTCAATCAAGATATTCTTCTTCTATTATATGTCCAGATGGTTGCTCACACTTTCGATTATCACCGCCTTTCAATATGACACATCAACATATGGATCATGATTTTATACAGGAAAAAAAAAAGAAAAACGAAACCCAAAATAATACTAATAATTAATGAAAGTTAGTTAATCATATGAAAAGTTTAATGACGAGCAGCAAGTTCTTGTATTAATGAACCAATTGGTCCATATTTATCTCGATTAATTCTTGTATGATTATTTTCATTTAAATTACTGTTTTTTTTTTGTTGTTGTTGTTGTTGGTGTTGTTGATGTTCATTTATTTTTGTTTTTAATGATAAATTATCTTGAATATATTCCACACCATGTTGTGTATCAATATGACGACGTAAATCAACTTTACGTTGAAATGAACGTAAACATAAATGACATTGAAATGGTTTAAAACCAGTATGTTTTCGACTATGTGTAATTAAATTTGATGATTGAGAAAAAGCTTTACCACAAATAATACATTTATGTGGTTTTTCTCCTAAATTAAAAATAATATTCAATTCGTATAATCTCATGAGAACAAGGGAGAAAAAAAAAGGAAAGTGAAGATGTGTGACAATCATACATCAATATCATTAGCCATTTCTTAAACGAGTTCGTCTTTTCCATCTTTAAGTGTGCATATTTAACAAGGTTTCTATCAATGTTTAAAAAAAAGTCATCATCAATTTTTTTTCTCTCGAGACACAATGACATCTGGTTAATTGTACGATCATCATCATCATTTTCGTTTACAGAATAAGAAAAAAAAATCGATATCGATATGTCATCATAGCTAATCTTTTTGATTGACATTGATCATTTAATGCTTTTACTGAGATTGAAAAACTTAAAGAATATTACCTGTATGAATATATGTATGTTTTTTCATATCAGATTTTTGATGAAAACGTTTTCCACAATGTGTACATGAATATGGTCGAGTATCGGAATGTATTAATAAATGTGTTGATAATGTTGATGAACGTTTAAATGATTTTCCACATGTTTTACATTGAAAACAACGTTCTTGTGTATGTATTAATCTATGTTGTGCAAGTGATACAGAATGACCAAATGTTTTTGAACAATATTCACATGAATATGGTCGAATTTCATTTGAATGTGTACGTCGTACATGTACTTCAAGACCATGTGATGTTGAAAAAATTTTTTCACATTCATTACATTTATAAATATTATCTGTTGAATTATGAATTTTTTCATCTTCATCTTCATCATCA
>JAJEKB010022057.1:34694-67531 GCA_022393335.1 Macrotrachela quadricornifera | reverse complement strand
AGAGAGAGAGAGAGAGAGAGAGAGAGAGAGAGAGAGAGAGAGAGAGACAGATAGAGAGATCAACCGTTTCATGGGGAAATGGTATGATTATCAAGTGTATAGTGCAATTCCCATAAGCAATTATTTCTTAATGCTTTTCATCGTCATATATTCGCTTTTAAATAAGCGATAGTATATAAATCATTTCAGAAGAAAAAGAAAAAAAGAAGTTTTGTTTTTATAATTTACAATGTTTTTCTTTAGAATTTTGTTTTTTATCTACTTATCCAATAATTAAACTTTGATCCTCAATCATAATAACAGAAACAAAGAAAACAAATGCTGTTAATCGTTTCTCAAAAAATTCAAAAATTAAAATAGTAAGAAAATTAGAAGGATCTTTAACAGACGACTTGTCACTTGAATGTTATATATCTTTTTTTTTTTGATGATAAATTGACTTTGTTGCTCAATTGTTGGCTCGTTTATAATGACGAATCATTATCAGATCGGTGATAATGAACGACTACTGCTGTTAATGATGGGTGTTCTCCATTTCTTTTTAATATAATGATATTCGCGTGTGATTTACTACTTAAATTTACGCTCGTACAATGCGTCGTTGAACATGAATAAATTAGAGGCATCGATTAACTTTATTTAAATGATAAACTTTCTTTTTTTCTTCTTTTATATTAACAAATGTCTGTAAGAATCATTATAGGAGATAATTGATATATATATATATGTATGATCTTATAGCGGTATTAATCAGATATGAATCATTGGTTTTTAACGAGTTTTGATATCAATCTTTTTATATGCTAAATAGCTAACGCTTTTGTTTGTTTATGGAGAAGAATCTTGAGATAACTATCATTCAGTGATTAATTATATATATTAATATACTATCAAAGAGAGAGAGTGACAATAAATTAAGTTAATAATTAAAGATATTTTATACTGATTTTCATAGATAAAAGGATCAAGTTAATGTGTGTATCTGTCAATGCTTAACTCTACTATATCGACTGAAAAATTTACCTATGTAGTTGAACAGTTAAATCATAAGATGCTTATTGCAAGGAATATTATATTTCATTCTAAGACATCTTACATTTGATAACGTTTTTTTTATGTTATAAAACAAATAATTTAATATTAGAAAGAGTCTCGAACATCTGAAAATTATATATAGTTATTATAAGTATCAGAATTCTATTCTGAATTTTTCAAACACTCAAAATTATCTTTTGCATAAATTTCAATGGTCATAATTCTCCACTATATAATCGAGATATGAATGATAAAGTATCAGATTAGAGATATCATCTATGACTTCATTTTAATATATTTTCATTTTTTTTTGCTTAAATATAATTTATAGAAATAAATAAATAAATAATTATTTTATTATTTCTACTGGAAAATTCTCTAAGAAATATTTAGATATTTGACAAATCAATGTTATACATTATTAATATAGAAAACTTTTCTGTATTCAAAATGAGTTATTCTAAATATGTTTGTTTTTTCTCTTCAACGAAATAAAACAATAAAATTTAAACAAAGAGATCATAAACGGTTTTTTTTCTCGTTTTGTTCGCATACATAAAACTGAAAATAGAAAAAACGAAGCAAAAGAAAAAAAAAAAAAGAACAAACGACAAAGCACAAAAGAAAAGAATCAATCAAGCTTCATAGTAACAGTAACAACAAGCAAGAAACAAACTGTTCGTCTCTGCAAATAGGTATAGTTATAATAAATGAAAAAAAAAAGAAAACAGGTACTATACAATGGAGAAAAAAAAAGAACGAACAGCACCATGCTATGCTTATATACATTCAACACTTCTTCAAAAACATCTATAGAACTTATCACACAATTGAAGAAGAAAAAAAAATTCTTTTTTTATTTTATTTCATTTGTTCTTCTTATTGAGCAAGAAATAAAACCCACATGTTTAATATAAATGTGGAATGTTCGTTAATATATAAATTAAAATTCGATGGAAAATAAAATAGAATATTAATTGATTGCATAAGGGTGAAGGTTTTTTATAATTGTTCTTCTTAAACCGCACTTAATTTTACACCTAAAAAAATAGAAAAATAAATTAATTAATAAAAGAAGATTTTTTATTTTTTATTAAATTGTGCTGTTAGTTTTTTAAACATGCGAAAGAAAAAGAGAAAGAACTCTATTGTCTTATAAGATATCCCTAAGAAATATATAAATAGAAGAATATTTCAGACCTCAGCTAATCGTCATATACATGTAGAAACTATAATAAAATTTCCTGAAAAAAAAGCAAAATAATTCAATCCTTATTCTAGAAGTTATTACAAATTGACATTTGTATAAAAAAATAATTTAATTAACTTATTCATACAATATTCAAATTGAATAGATTTTTAAACAAATATCATAAATCATTATTAATCTTACCAATCAATTATTATAGAAAAAAGAAAAAAAAAATTATTTTTTTTTTTGTTTTTCATTGTTTCTCTAAAGTTACACTTATCGATTCAAAACTTTCATAGTATATATTATGTTATTGTAATATAATCGTGTGTAATATATTATGTGAGAAAGCATTAAAAAATTTAGGCAATAATATATAAACATAAATGAAAAAAAAGAAAGAAGAAAAGCAAATTCTTCTTCTTACATTTGATCTCCATGCTCCTAAGAAAATTTCTAATTATTATTAATATATATTATAAAAATCTAATATAATAAAATT
The DNA here is from genome assembly GCA_022393335.1 of Macrotrachela quadricornifera. NCBI lineage: Eukaryota > Metazoa > Rotifera > Eurotatoria > Philodinida > Philodinidae > Macrotrachela > Macrotrachela quadricornifera. The sequence goes on along the minus strand of JAJEKB010022057.1, from coordinate 64,802 downwards.
CCTACCATTTTCATCGGAAAAACAATTTTGACAATGAAGTCGATTACTTCGTACACGAACATCTGTTCCTTCAAATGATGATGATAATGGAATATTACAAACATAACATCGAAAACATTCGATGTGATAATATAAACCTAATGATTCAATAACCATAGCTGAACCTTGACCTATAAATTGATATATTAAAATAAAATTAAGAAAGAATTTGTTTTTTGTTTTTGTTTGATTTATTGTTTTACCTAATTCATCATGACATCTGGAACAACGTAATTTACCACTAACAGATAAAACTCGATTATTATTACTATTAATTGTAGTACGAATTGGTGATTTACTAAAATATAAAAAGAAAACAATTGATTTGAAATATGTTTTATTTTATTTTTTAGTTTAACTAACGGTCGATATTTAGATTGATGATGTCGATTAATAGATGGATCAAAATCTCTTTGTTGATGAGTATTTCGTGAATAATAATTATGAGATTCATCTATATGATCACCATAATAAAACGTAGTTATTTGATTTGGTGTTTGTCGAGTCATTTGTGATTCATGATGATGAGGTGTTAGTGATGCAGAACGACGACTACTACCACCACCACCACCATTTCTTCCATTATGATCATATGAAGATAATTGTGATGATGGTGGTGGTGGTGGAGTAATTACTAGTTTTCTTTGATCATCATTAATCCATGAATGATCGTCATAATGACTTTTTCTTGGTGCTTGATTAAGTGTTGTATGTAATTGTTTACTAGAAATAGAAAAAGGTAAATTTTTAAGATTGATTTAATGATTTTTTGTTTTTTAAGGAAATATTAACTTTGTGATATATTGTTGTGGAATTTTTTCATCTAATTGTATAGTAATTTTATTTTGTTGTTGAAGTGGAGGTGGAGATGGGAGAATAACTTTTATATCTTTAACTGTACGATCAGATGTATGTGTTGTAGATAGTCGATTTGTTGGTATTATTGATGGTATATCTGGTACAGATCGTTTTGTATAATTCGATGATTGACGTAATGAATCTGTTGAATAAAAATTATTTTCATTTGAATTATTTTGTATAGTATGTGTTCGATTATTATTAAAATTTGAATCTTGTTGAATAAAAGATGAATGTGATGATATAGATTTTATTATTGGTGAACGTGGTATTGAAGCATTTGTTTTATCAACTGGTATATTCACTGGTTGTTGTTCCTAAGAAATATATTCATTAGAATTATAATTAAATTTTAAAACAAAAAAATTCTATATATATATATATATATACTCGTGATATTTGTATATGAGAAAATTGTTGTAAATCTCGTTGTAATTGATTCATTTGTTTTTCAACTTCTGAACGTACTTGTGCTATAGCAGATTCATTATGTTCTTGATTATCACTATTAATATCTGATGTTCCATTTAATAAAGAACTAATAGATGTTAATGGTGGCGGTGGTGGCGGTGGTGCTGGTTTAGAACTGATTGTTTTAGATGATGGTTGATCGATAATATTTGATGAAATTATTGCTGGATTAGTACGAACTAAAAGAAAAAAATTTTAATAAAATATATAATCAAACAAAATAAAATGAATATTTTACGTGAATTAACTACTTCACGAGATGTTGATTTCGATAGAATTGGTGGTTGTTGTTCAATAGTACCTGTCGTCTGTAAGAATGAAATTAATATGTATTATATGATGAAAGAAGCAAGAAAAAAGATATAAAAGAAGTAATAGTAGTGATCATTCATGCACTAAAGAATTTATTAGTATGATCTTGCATATAATAGAAAGAAAAGTGGAATATTATTATCATTATAAATCAAAAAAAATCTATTCCAAAGAAAATATATAATTGAATTTTATTGTTCTATAATGATACCTTTCAAATTTTTTTCTTCTACAAGAAATTTTGAAAAAACAAATGATATTCTATATTACAGACTTTGTCTATAATGATAAATACTATCAACATTCCGAAAAATCTATTTAGAATTTCCTAAAGAAACTAAGCAAGCTGATCAAATCTACTAATATTTAAAAACTACACTAAACTTAATTGAATTCTTTAATTTTTTTTTAAAGAAGAAGAATATGAATTCTAATATGATAGACATGCACTAACATATGATTATAGAAATAACAAAACATTTTTCTTTGTCTACTCATTTATGATGTTTTCATTATATGACAAAATGATTAAATTAACAATACAAATCATATTTGGATATTTATGAGACAAAAAAAACACGGAAAAATTAATTAGTTATGGAAAAAAAATTCAAAAAAAAAAATTCGAAAGGCCAAAAACAAAAAAAGTGTCATCATTCACCAAACACCATTAAGCGATGATTAGTGTACATGTTTATGTGCATATGTAATGAAATTTATTGAATTGTTGAAATAGAAGACGTGCAATTAAAATAGATATTTTTATTTTTATTTTTATTAATTAAATATGTTCGACTACCTCATTCTTCATGCTTTTGTTTATGCTGTTCGATTGATCAAGCATCTTTCGAAAGGCTTCAATTGGCGATGAATGTGTGCTATTCTGAACAATACAAAACAATAGCCATGCATGCATTGTTCTTTTTTTTTTTATGAGTAGAAAAATAAAATGTATACAATCTGTTTAATAACAACAAATTTTTTTTGTATCATGCATCTAATTTATGTAAAAAAAATATGAGCAGCTTTGTTTTTCTTGTTTTTTTTGAAATATTTTCTCATTATTTAAAATAAATAAGCAAGAAAAAGAAACTCTTACTGTTTCAGTATTATTTTGTCTATTAATAATATTTGGTACGTTTGGTCGAAATGGTATTGGTGCGCCTATAGGTAATGATGGAGTTGATGATGTTTGATAAACAGGAAGATTAATAATTTTATTAGTTGTCGATATAGAAGATGGAGGAGGAAGAGGAGGAGGAGTAGACGGTGAAAATGTATTAACAGATGATTGATCATGTGAAGTAATTGATGAAGGTTGAATTGTATTTATTCTTGTAGAATTAGAAGATATCGGTGTATTTAAAGAGGGATTAAATAATGGTTTTTGTGGTGATGGAGTTCGACTTTGTTCAGTTATAGGCCCAGTTGTAACAGTTTGAGAATTATCATCAACAATATCTAATATATATATATAATGAATTTATGAAAAAAAAAAAATTTTTATTGTTACCTTCATAAGTTTTAACAATCATTTTAATACTTCCACGTAAATTTCGTTCTGTAAGAATTTTTCGAACTTGATCAAATGTCATGTGTTCAATATTTTCATCATTCATTGATATAATTTCATCATCAACACATAATCCAGCTTTATCCGCAGGACTACCTAAAGAAAACAAAAAAAAAATCGAATTTTATATAATTTCTTTTGTTTTTAAAAATAATTTTTATTTTAACCATCTTCAAGTGTTGAAATATAAATTGGTCGATTTTGTGCTGGACCACCATTAATTTTAAAACCAAAACTACGTATATGAACTGGTTTTTGAATAAATATTTCATGAATTTTACTTGGCCCCTGAAAAAAACAATATTTTCTTTAGAAAAAAATCTTTCTTTTTTAAAAATAATTATTTTTACCTTAATTCGTTGAGGTGACGGACTTTTAGATTCTTTCCTATTAGGTATTGATAACTGTCTAGTCGATATATTTATTGTAGATGATGATGGTATATCATTTTTTGGTAATGTAGGTGGAGGTGGTGGAGGTAGTGTAGGTTTTTTTTCAAATTCATCAGATCTGTAATGAAAAACAAATTAATTTAAAATAAAGAAAATTTTCAAGAGAATAATTATACTTTTGAATAGGAGTAGAATTAGTATACTCATCGTTATTTGGTGTTACTGGTAGTGATGGATCATCATCAATAGACTTTGAACCTACACTTTGTTTACGTTTTTCTTGACGTTTTCGACGCCAATTTTCAACATCCTAAAAATATAATGGATAAATAAAAAAACAAACTTGAAAAATTTAATTATGTTTTTAATGAAAATTCTATACAAAAATACTCACAGTTCTCTCATTAATCCATACTGATCTAGTATTTCTACAACCCATTATTTTTATAATAAATAATAATTAAAAAAAAAGACAGAATGGAATACTATTTTATTGAACTCTGATAACGATTAAATGAAATAAAAACAAATGTGTAATTAGAGATGACTGCTGTTCTCTATTAAAAACTATTTTAAGAAAAAAAAAATTTTAATATAGTACAAACGTACTTCAAAATGAGTGTCATAAACATCATTCGATCTTGAATGTGTTACTGCATAAGCAGTAATACTACTAGTATTCGGAGTTGTCGAAGATTTTCGTGGCGTTGTCGAACCTTTCATAATAACTAATATGAATTGAATGATACGTTTAATTGATTATAATTAGATACATAAGGTAGAAATGAGAATGATCTACAATTATCATCATATAACTGTATATAACACTATAAGGCTACCATTCATTTGTGTGTATGTATGTATGTATGTATATCTTTTTTTTTTCTTCGTCGTTCGTCGTCTACACTTGCGCCACTAAAATTTTGGGCTTTTTTGTTTTGTATTTGAGGAAGGTGCGCCGTGTGCACCGTAGAAGAAGAAAGAATGTAACCTCTTTTTCTTTTTCGTCTTGTTCTTCTTCCTCTACTGTTTAGACAGAAAGAGAGAGTAATCGAGTTATGCGAACACACGTCTTTGATCCAATCTCGAATAAGAAACCAACAAACGACTTTCTCTCTCTCTCTTCTTCTCTTTAAACAACAACATTAATAATAAGGAGAACGGCATCGTAGGAAGAACAATGTCCTTTGATAACAATAAAAATGAGAAAAAAAAAATTCCAATTTTATTTTTATAGTTGTTATTATATTTCTTATCGACTAAAAAACCTTGTTTTCGAAAATACATTAAAAAAGTAACCAAGCATATTATATTGATTTCAATGCATACTACCTTTGCTAATCTTTATTCCAAATACAATAACTTATTTTACTGGTTGATTGCCAAAAGCAAAAAAAAAATAAAAGTGAAAAAAAAAAGTCGAAAAAAGAAAAGAAAAAGAGAACGATGGCCATGATGATGCAAGATACAAACATCATGGGATTAGGTAACAATTTTTTGCTTGCTTTCGTTACATATATGTATACCAAAGCAGATAAATTCAATTAAATGAAATATTTGTTCGATTTTCTTAGACATTTACTATCCGAATATATGTCACATAATAAGAGGGAAAAAAAGAAAAGAAATTGTATAGGTGCAATACAAAGAAGATAAGATGTGATGATGATAAATGTCTTTTTGGTGTCGATTTTGTATAAACGTGAGATCATAAAAATTCCTAACATTTTTTTTTATCGTTCTAAAAGATAAATAACATATAGTAATTTTTTTCTTTAAGCGAAGAAATTCCTTTTCTTTATTTTTTTTTTTTTGTTGGTCTTCAAATAGAAGGTCAAAAGTTTTGAACGAAAGACATTAACTAAAACAAATTAAAGAAAACTGTCAAGTTCGTAAGTCCTTGTACGTGTATAAATGAGAAAAAAATATGTCTCATACTATTCAAGATATTAATGAAATTTTTATCGATTATTGATATGATATAAATGACTGATTTTTTTCTTATGGAATGAAATTAAAAAAAAGGAAGAACTCGTATTTATATATAACTAAATGATATGTTAATTTTTTAATATGAAGAAAATAAAATAAAAATTAATTACCTTTGACCAATCGGTATCATCATCATTAATTTTACTTGAATTTGCATGATTATGATTATGATTATGATTATTATTTAATTTATAATTATCTTGTAAACGTTTTCTTGATTCTAATAATGTTAATTGTTCTTGTGCACGTTCAATTAATTCATGATTTGGATGAATTTTAACAAATTGTAGTGGATCAGTATTTGATTTATTTACATTTAATGTTCCATTAAAATGTCGTGTTGGAATTGTTGTTGTTGATGCTAATTCATCAATTGATTGTGAACGTCCTTGACGATGTAATGATGATGTTGAACCACCATTACCATAAAATTTAGAACTACCTAATGATGTATAATCAGAATCAACTGAACCTTGATCACTATTATCAAATAAAATTATATGATTATTTGTTATTGTTGTATTGCTTGTTGACGATGGTGATAAAAGTATAGGAGAAAAACCATTTGAATGATTTTGTTGAATAGTTGACATAATTTTAATGATGATATATCATGTCATTATTTAGTGGTCATCATCTGAACATATGAAAAAGAAGAAGAAAAGAAAAAAAAATAAATAAAAAGAAAACAAATGTGTAAGTATATGATTTATATTTCAAGGATAAAACGGCTCAATTTGAAAAGATGAGAAGGATTGAGGGCGGATCTATAAGCTTCTATACGTATATAGTAGAAATTTCAACATACTACAACTCCCTCAATCATCATCATTATCACTATGAACATCTACCGTACTAAATAACACAGGAGAAAGAACGACAACGAAACTTTATGCAAATTTATTTATATGTAGGTTACACATCCAGAGAGGAAGGAGACTCATTTCTTTTTTTTCTTCTTCTTCTTCTTCTTCTTCTTCTCTGACCAAACGAGCAATGAGAGATGTATAGAAAAATGTTCACTGCGCCATATACATCTATTTATGATAAAAATCAGCGTCATCATTAACGTTCTTCTTCGGTTAGGTTTTTTTGTGTATGGTATGTGCTTGTGAGTATGATCGAATATATAAATGCATATATATGTATATGTGCTTCATAGACAACGACGATTCGATTTATTATTAATAAGAAGAGAAAAAAAAAATGAAGGAACATTTACTATACTATCGAAATGTAAATCACCAATGATGCTCTATTGATTTCTTTACCTATATATATATATATATATATATATATATATGCCGATGCTTATGTACGAAAAGAACTCAAAACGATGACAGTTTCTTATTATAACGCAGACATATTTCTAGTTCAAATAGAAGAGATGAAGAGAAAATATAAACTAGGATGGCATTTTCATTTATATTGATACGATTATACGGAAGAAATTTGAGATGATCCAAAAGAAAAAAAAAAGACATACGTATACATAAGCATATGTCTGATGGTATTTCAATGCCATGTGAAATACTCACTTTTTCTTTTCCAAGGGTAATGATGATGTGTGTCGGTTGGCTACGGTCAATAGTAGATCATAAATCATCATGCTGTGTTCTTTTTCGACCTCAGTCCACTAGTCTATTCATCTATTTTGACATTCAGCGAAAAAAGAGTGAGAAAGAGAGAAAGAAAAAGAAAATAAACGACCGGCGTAGACAGACAACTAATTTTTTTTCTTTTATTATATGTCTAGTTGTTCGTCTGATCTATGCAAGAAGATTGTAAGCACGTTTTAGAATCTTGTCTGTCTCACTTTTCTTTATGAGTATTATTATATTTCGTTCATTATGTGACAATTGTATGAAAATTTCATTGTCATATACATATATATGTATATATCATTTGTTGATTGTTGATGATGCATGACGTTTTTGTATATGTAGGTGCAGTTTCACCCACATTATGTATCTAGAAAATGAGACAAGACAAGGATTTTTTTATCGTTCGGCACCTTTCAAGGATTTTACTGGATGAACAAGATATGAAATGGTCGACAAGGGTAGTATGTTTCAATCAAAACGGAAAGAATATATATATATTTATTTATAGCTTGACTTTTTTCATTACATACCATTGAGAGTTTATCATCAGATTAAACATAGATATAATCGTACAAATTTTTTCTTCTTATACTCGTTGTCCATATGTGTCAAATAAAATGCTTGGAAAATGAGTATGTCTCTTTTTCTTTTGTTGTCTTCTATGCTCTCATCAACATCTACCAGAATGTAAGAGAAAAGAAAACGTTCTTTCTCTCTCTTGTTAGACCATATTTGTGTGTCACATCAAGCTGATGTTCAACATACACGTGTACATATACTCTCGCATTCAAAGGTCAACCTAAACTTATACGTATATATATGTATATGCGTGTTAGATAGATGGTTAGACGAAAGAAGTAAGCAAACATATAAACAGATCCTAAAAAAAAGGAGGATGATTGTATGAACGGCTGAGTGCATGATTGCCTTTAAGTAATCGACGTCAATTTAGACAGCTAACAATAACAACAATAAAAATATAGTAATCAAAGTCAAATTTGATCAACATATACATATATATCAAACGATTAGTACATCATCAGTTAAGAACACTAGACAAAGATATAAAAAAAAATGTGAATAGGTGATAAAAAAGTCATTTGTCTAGAATGTGTATATTGAAAGTTAATAAATTGCCTATTAGACAACAATGAATTTAAACATGTGAATTAAGTTTTGATAGGTTACAACGGATAACCTTTCATTGAATTTAGATTTTTATTAAAATAATTCGACTTCTAGCGTCCTCTGATTAAGAATAAATTTTATAATTATATATGATTTATATTGTTTCTTGATGAACAGAATTCTTAAAAAATATTATGTAAAAATTCAACATAAAAACAAAGTTTTATTTATTTTTTTAAATTAAAAACTTATGTTTTAATTTAAATGAAATAATCGTTCTTGACACTTTTTTTTTCTCTTAATTTTAATATACATAATCGTTTAAAGAGAACTAATATTAATAGAAAAAAAAAAGAAAAATTATTGCGTGACAAATATTTATGCATGGATTTAAAAATGGTTTCTCTTGATCGTTTCGTTCAAGGCACAATTATACAATATCTGATAATTACGAAGTTAATGCTATAATCAGAGAAAAGCTGTAGATTGGAGGTCATTGTACCCATATTGGATGATTGTTTGAATAGTACAAATTGTTTGCAGTACAACTATGAAAACTCATTTATTTACTATTCCAATTAACGTAATGTTTTTTTTTTGTTTTAATGATCAATAGTAAAAACGATTAATAAGACTAGATGAAATTATTACTATAAAAAATAAAAAGATGAATAGTTTGAGGATATGTTAAGTTTTTTTTTTTTCTAAAATATCAAATGATGGATAGTATCAATAAAACAATCTAGATTAAATGTTTTTTTTTAATGAATTATATTAAAATTTTTCATCAAAGTAAACTTGTTAAAATTAAAATTTTGTCAAATAAATATACATAAACACAAAATTCATAGTATTATGTACATATATTTCAAACTGTCTAAAATTTCTACCTGTTATATCAGTATCAAAAAAGAGCGAACATTAGAAAGAAAAAAAAATATATATATGAAAATGATGTTAATAATGACACTATTTGACCTTCAATATTAAAAAGAAAGAAGTATTTCAAATGCAAAGGATACACAAAAAATAACATGCATAAAGGATCACAGACGAGCAGATAAAAAAAGAAAAGAAAAGAAAAAGCCTATAGATAATAATTGACCTAGTAGATATATTATATTCATTTATTATTTTGTTTTTCATAATTATCTTATCAACCAGGATCATTTGTATTTCGTTTAACAAAACCAAAACGTCTACCAAATCGACGAAATTTTGATATGATTTCATCTTGCATTAATTTAAATGACATGGCCATAACAATCATACCAAATAAAAGAAATAATGCACACATTGCTGCTTTACCAGCTTTTGATTCTGTTACTGTACCTTTTCCTGGTACAAGATCACCAAAACCAATTGTTGTAAATGTTATAAAACAAAAATAAGCTCCATCAAGTACATTCCAACTTTCCCATTGAGAAAAAAGTAATGCACCCATGGCTATATAAAGTGCAAGTACAGCTAATGTTGCTACAATAGGTACATGTCGAGCCTCTTCCGATTCAGACTAAAACAAAAAAAAAGAAAAGAAAACATAAATAAAATAATATTAAAAAAAAATTATATTTACATCAGGATGTTCAAAACTTTGTCTAGTATCATCAGGTATACAATTTCTTAAACGACCACGACACATTTGTCGACAAATAAAATTAACCATTTTTGAATAACCTGATATGAATACATCAGCTAGCAAATCACCCGTATATGTTAAACACATAAACATTAAAGGAATACCAATCATAGCATATATCTATATAAAGAAATGTTTAAATTTTAATTTTTAAATACAGATTTTTATAAGATGATAAAAAAAAAGAAATCCTATTAATTTTAGATGCTTTTCTTCTTCATCTATTATTCATAGTGATATATTTTTAATTATTAAATAAATAAATAATTGTATTTTTACCATTGTTGCAATTTTTCCTTCTGTAGTCTTTGGTGTTATATTGCCATAACCAATAGTTGTAATAACTGTTGCTGAATAAAGCATAGCACTAGAAAATGTCCAAACTTGTACTGTATTTTGTTCTTGTTGTTGTTGTTCACTACCATATTGATTTTTTTCTTCTGCACCAAAATATTTTAATAATTCATTATCAACATGAGTTTTCCATGAATCTTTTTCAATAGTTACTTGCCAACCATCATTACGTTCATCGTGACGTGATAAGCCACCACGCCATAATGCATATTTTAATTCAAATGTTTGATTTAATATACGATTAAATTCTTTATAAGCATGAGTATATAATTGGTCAACAAAATGTTGTCGATTACGTTCTTTTTCTTCTAATCGTGCTAGTTCATAACGTGATTCAATTGCATCAAATATTAAACCACCAAGTATAACATAACCAACAACAAGACCACCTATAAAAAAAAATATATATATAAATTAATGATAAATTTTATTTTCTATTTTAGTTTATTTATATTAAGAGAAAACATATAAATATATATATTTATGATTAATAATAATATTATTAGGCTTTTTTAAAGAATACTTAATTCATAAAAATCTTAGAAAATAATATATTTGGCTTCTTTAAATGAATTAGTCTTATGTTTTCAAAGTATTTCATATAGAAGAACAATAAAAAAAACGAAAACAATAGAATCGAACGAAGAATTATTTGAAATATATATTAGCGTAATCTAGTTTTTAATAAATAAAACTATGAAAAAATTAATATTGGAAAACAATCAACTAGCAATATCATATTATCAATTTTTGTAGACATATTTGAGATTTATTCAATTTTAAAATAAAAAATTTCCTATGCATTTTGTATTATTCTGTAGGATTCTAATCATTTTGTTTTTCAATATTAAATATAAATTACCTAAACCAAGTTGACTAAAAGCCACTTTTGATACAGAACGTAAAGCATGTCGAAATTTTTCTTTTCGTGTTCGCTCAATTGATACACTATCACCACCACCTGATTTTGTTGCTGAAAGGTTATCTCGAGAATCAGTAATAAGAGTATTATCAGGAGAGAGTATACCTATAATATAAATCAAAAAATTTATTTTCATACATATAATAATTAAAATTAAATACGTTTTTGTTTAGTTCTTGGTAATGGAATGTCTCCTTCTTCGTCAAATGATAGAATAGGTGCTTGCATACGTTCATATTTAGTATGACCTGAACGTGTTTGTGTTGCATCAGCAGATCGATTTGTAAATTTAAGCTAGAATTAGTTAATAAGAAAAACAAAAAAAAAAAATGAGAAATAAATAATGAAATTAATCACATCAGTATTATTATTCGTTTGGGACTGATATTCAATTGAAACGATAGAAGGTGTTTCAATTGTAAGATCAGGTAAAGATACATAACCAAGATTAGCATAAGCAGTAAGAGGACGAGGAGGATCTGGTAATGGTAAAGTTAAATTTGATTGAGAAGATTGTTGATGTCTTTTGTATGGTTTGAAAATGAAGTGCATGACCTCTGATGTTTATTATTTAGGGCTTCATTTTTTATGTATACGAGAAAGACAAAAAAAAAAAAAGAAAAAATAGCTTTTTCCTTTTAGTTCCAATATTTTGTAAAATGAACATTAAAGGTTTCTCTTTTGTTTCCTAACTTTCATAGTCTTATTGTATTCTCGTTTATGTAGGTTCCGAATCATTAGCAGCAATATAATTTTAGAAAAGCAAAAAAATAATAATACTAATTTTTTATATAAAAAGAAAAAAAATAGAGAGAGAAGGTCACGCAAATGCACATTAATTTATAGTTCAATTAGGGAAATAATAACAGGTGATGATACACTAACTAATATATAATAACTTTCATTAAAAAAACAATATTCAAATGTTTTTTATTTTTATTATTTTCTTTTGTTGCTCTTTTCTATAATACTTTTCTTTCTTTGATCATCATTTGTTTATTATTCTTGTATATATAAACTTGCATGCCTTCATTCAATGACTGCATTCCATCTGTCACCAATTCAAGTTCTCTATTGACGACGTTTATTGTATATAAGACAACTGTCTTCGCTAATGGATTAGGTGTGACATTATTCGAACAGATACGAATATCTTATCCATGGAAAATTTCTTTGATAAAGCGCATGCATAAATATAATAGACAGAAGTATAAATAATACTGTCGAAAACAGGCCATCCGTTCTATCATCATTCTAACATTAAGAAAATGATCGATGGATATAACTGTGGAAAAGATAATAATTAGTGCACTTGATTCTATCGTATATTGAATAAGCAAAGTGTTTGTCTTTCAATATTTAATAGTTGAAAGAAAGTTTTAAAAAAAAAGGAGAATATTTTCTACCTTGATATACTCATGATCTTCATTGTCGTCGTCTTCATTATTACCGCTATCAACATTTTGAACATCGTCTGACGGTCGTTTACTTGCTTTACGACGTTGTTGATGAATATGAATATGAGATAGATTATGAAGACTGGTTATACTAGGGCGATTGAGTGTTGAACTCGAATGTCGCTTTGCATGGAGCCTCGTGGCAATCATTGCAATGGGCGACGGTAATCATACTTCTATTCCTTCTCTACGGTTGTATATATGCTGAGTCTCAACCTCACGCGTTGTTGTTTTCGGCACGAAGAGGGACGTTGTCGTACTACACTCAATGATTATTCTGATAAGGCGACGACTAAGCCACAGTAAAAAACGAAGAAAGTAAAGAGGAAGTAAGGAGAGACAGAGAAGAGAACCAAAAGAAGAAAGATAGGAAGAAGACAACATTGAGTTGTCCTCTATGGTGACGACCGTTGGATAAGACGATGATACATCAAACTTATAATCAAATATATACACAATTGGATTCTTCTGTCCTTTTAGTTTCAAGTCAAAATAGGACATTCTAATGTTTTTTTACTATATAAATAATTCAGTTTTATATCGAGTCATTGAGTGATAGTGATGCTGCTGCTGCTGCTGCTGCTGTTGTTGTATGACTTTTATATAAACATTTTTTCTATTTCTGTTGCTTTAACTGTCATCTTCATTACTGTCGAAAGTGACAAAAAAAATCATATACATATCGATAGATTCAAATCTATATACAAACGAACTTACAAAACTATTGTAGTAAACATAACCTAATAAAGCTTATTAGATAGGTGATTAATAAAAATTGAATAATCTAAATAATTAGCTATATGTAGTTTCTTTGATTACATAGTATCATTCTTTCTTTTTTTTTTAATACTTGTTGTTAAAATAAAAGAAAACTTTATATAAATATGTAATCAGTATTTTATTGAGCCGTAGGCTTTTGATTGTATTTGATCTAGTGCAAGAAAAAGAAAAAGATTGAGATAAGCATTGACGCATAGAGATCAGCTGCATAGAAGCTTGTATGTATGCAAACAGGCACACAGAAAAAAAAAAAAGAAACATATTCTACAAGTAATCCCGTCACGGATAGCGCAATGAGATAAGTGTGTTTTCCGCCTGATGAAGCGAGCACCAGAGCGACAACGATGCGAGTAAAAGAAGTCAGTGTACATATACATATATATATATATATGTATCAAACAACTGACGGCAATAATTTGTCATTATGGATAGTAAACCAATATAATTCTTTGTTACATAGAAATTTTCAATCAAACCATCATTCAATATTTTTGTAAAAGGTGTTCTTTTTTATCTAATCAATTTAAATAAAAATATCATTTGCTGTTAATTTCGAATATTCCCTTTCTTAATTATTTAACAATCATATATTTTTGATGATATATTGTGAAAGAAAACTATTTTTATTTCTATTCGAGATGACATGGAATAGAAAATCAGCTAGGCTATTTTGTCAAGTGTAGTAATGATACTTTGAATTGACGTGAACTCATTTCCTTTATATTTCATTGTACCTTCTTTGTCAAATTCAACACACACGAAATGTATGCAATTGTAAGAAAATACATAATAGTAATAATAATAATAAAGAAAAAAAACAAGAAAGTCATCAAAACTACGTATACGAACTCAATCAATAATTTTTTTTTCTTCTTTCCCTCCCAAAAGAAGTCTCTAACATGATTGATTGTATCCGGTAATCAAAGACGTTATCTTTAACATTCACTTTATATATATATATATATATATTTATGTATATAAAGCAATGTAGTTAATATTAATCAATTAATTGATTGTTAGAAATATGAATATTCTTACTTTTTTCTGATGTTGTCGTTTAGCATGATGACCGAGCAGCATGACGTTATTTATATGTAATGATATTCATTATGTTCGAACTCTAACGAATTGATTTGTAACTCGATATATAAAGCACGATTTTTTGCTGTTGTTATTGTTATTGTAGTTGAGCAAGTGACGTCTCTTCTCCGTTTTCAATAATCATCATTCCATCACTCGGCAAGTGTCTGCTGTCTTTTTTTTCTTCTTCTTTTTTTTTTGTTGTTGCCTACAATCTACTTAGAAATGCTTTTTCATGCGTTCGCTCATTCAGTTGATCAATCATTGCCGTTGTCGAATAACCATTTGAACTATGTATATTCGTATCGTTTTTAGTTGTTTGAGTTCTCAATAAGTAAGTGCTTCGGGAAAAAAGGACAAGGCAAAGATTTAATACGATTTATAATAAAAAGGACGAAAAAAAAACGCAGTTATCCGATATAAGAAAGAGTTATATATATCTATATATATAGAGATCGATATAGATAGATATTGGTGCACAATGTAATACAATAAATACGTAAATGTCAATTGAGTGTATGAGTTTTGTTGCTCTTTGAAATTATACAACAACACAA
Organism: Macrotrachela quadricornifera; assembly: GCA_022393335.1. NCBI lineage: Eukaryota > Metazoa > Rotifera > Eurotatoria > Philodinida > Philodinidae > Macrotrachela > Macrotrachela quadricornifera. The sequence goes on along the minus strand of JAJEKB010022057.1, from coordinate 49,644 downwards.
CATGCAAATTCTTGGTTAGTTACCTACTTCTTCTATATAAGAAAATAACAATACAAGGAATGGAATGTCATTGTAGTTCGGGTAATATGATCTATGTTGAAAATGAATAGAAGAATTGAGAAAATAAATGTGTTCGTTATTGAGCAATTCAATCGACTTGATGACAAGGGCTATTACAATTGATCATCTTATCAATAAAATAACGAATAATAGTGATAATAATAATAGTAATAGTAAGAATATGTTATTTCTCTTTTTTTACACAAGTTTAACATAAAATAATACTGAGAAAATGAGATAGACAAAGAATACTAAAACTACTCAAAAAAGAATTTTACTAATGAACAACTTGCATGCTATCAGGATGTCGTTTAGTTTATATGAACACATCCGGCTATATATTGAGTCGATAACATCACGCGTATATGTATGTATATATAAAAGAAACTATCATGATAAAGAAAAAAAAGCGACTAAAAACTTGAAAATCTCTATCAATAAACGGCTAATAATTGAGCAAATTAGTTCAATATGAAGAAAATAATAATAAAAATCGAACAAAAGAAAAGATGAAAAAAAAATTCTTTTCTTACTACTCACTTTCTTCTTTCTTCTCTAGAAATAATGAATTCTTCAAAAGGAAAAAAATATTTCTTTCATTCTATGACTATTCTGACTCAATTATGACGTCGTTCAGTTGTCAGTAACACACATAAATATGCACATATATCGAAAATACAATTAAATTTTCTAGTTTTCTTAAGACGTTCTTACAAATAACCAATGAATACAATGTTATCATATCGAATTAAGCATTAAAACAAATATAATCTTAACTATTTACTAGCAACAACAAATGTTTCTATTGTTCATTAATATACATGTTATTTTTAACTATATAAGATTATTTATGAGTATGAAAAGACTTTTTCTCTATGATACTATTTGAATAATATCATCATTTGTATGCATTTATATTTATTCGATAATACAAAATATGGAACACATGCAAATTTTGAATTGTTTTTGGTAGGTTAATCAAAAAATATTTCAATGCTTATAGATATTACAAGGAATAGAATCAATCAAAATTTCTATGTTGATTCTCTTACCTGTATCCATTTAGAGAAAGGTATAATTGTCAGTAATCGCTTCATATTAGTTCATATAGAACAATTAGGACAATAAAAATTGTTTCAGCTATGATCGAAATAATCTCTGTGATAGCAAAAAATAAAATGTCTTATATTCATCATCTATCCTCTTTTGTAATCATATACTTCCGACATATATAAAGTTTAGAATAATAAATACCTGTTTATCAACATTAGGCTGGAAAAGACGAGTAGTGACTAATGCCATATTTTTTCTGTCGTAATCTGATCAATATCACATCAAATATCTTCTAACATTTTCCCCATAGCACTAAGTAACATTGCTCAAAAACTCTCTTTTTTTTCTTCTATTTGCCTGATAGACCTAATGTAATCTTTCATAGTTAGTAATTATTGAACGTGCTACATTCTATCCGATAAAATTATAAATATTTACATAAAAATAAACAACCAGTGAAAGTTTATAACTTTTGTTTTAAATTATAAATAATTCATTGATTATTACCTGTCGTTTAACATGATCGGAAGGTGATCGATGTCTTCTAACATGAAAAAAACGTTCAAATGATTGTCTACCATTATATACCCGTAAACGATGATGTCTGGAATGAGTCTTTTTGTGCTCTTCATCTGTTGTAGAATCTAACGGTGTTGTAGTTTCATTTCTATGTTCACGTCGCCAACGGAAAATATGAAACATCTTGTCAATATTTTATATATCCTATTTGATATATATGTATAATATATATATGTAAGTGTAAAAGATATGTATGTTGTCGATTGTTGCTTGAACAAACAATAACAATCGATGAATGATGAGAAACAAAATGGACCGATTCAATAGTGTATATACGTCAATTAATCGCAAGTATTGTTATCATTTCCTTTCTAGAATACGTTTTTTTAATGAATATAGGCGTATCAAAGACGAGATAGATGAAAAAGAATGCAAAGAACATCTTTAGAAAATCAAGCCAAAGGACGAATATGCTCTTTTTATACGTTATATACTTATTGATCGAGTCGTCGGCGACCTTTTTTTTTTCGGATGGCGTACGTACGTGCCCACTACTGTGAAGATTATATGTAGAGTCCTGTCAACTATGAAAATCTATCGTTAGTACCAAATGGGCGAACAGACGCTGAGTGTTGTTATCACACCAAAAAAGAAAACGACAGAAGCATCATAGCCGTTAGTAATATGTGCCAAAACGATTCATATATTTACTAGTATATTATTCTTTATGAAGGATAAGAGTCAATTGGCCCAAATATAATAATTTATATAATTATATACAGAAAGACAACATTTGGATATTATAGATAATCTTTTTTGTCACACTAGATTCAAGATAGTTAGTTTATTTCTTTTGTAAGATATAAGTAATTTAATTTCGTTAGAAAACAGTTTAATACGAACTTGTCATCAACGAATACTAATGAGCTGTTGATGTAACTAGGCATTCGAAAGAGATATTTGCGCATATCATAAAATAAACTCTTTCTATATATGGTAAAAGAAATAAATAAATATCTATATTATAATTTATAGGGTATGGATTCAAAAAGATAGTATTTAATTATCAGTTATCTTACAAAGATTCTTTAATATGTTTATATAGAATGGAAAGAAAGTATTGCTTTGTAATGAAAAGAAAAATGACATTTATGGATACAGTAGTTGATACGAATAATTAACAATTTTAGATTATCAAATAATGGTAATTTAAAAAAAAATAGATCTATGTAGCAAACCTGTTCCAATAATTTTTGTTGAATATTCATTAATATAACCTTGATGAAAACCTCTCAATATATTTTCACTTTTCCTTCCCTATTAGTACTATCTAATAAAAGTCTTTGTTCTATTACATTCTATTTTTTTTTTTAGAAGAACAAAAATTAGCAATAGTAATACATTCCACCGAGCATTGGGTGTCAAAATATGACGAGAATAATAAAAAAGTAATTCCATATATACATATATATGTTTTATGAATATTTATCTATAAAGTGACAATATTATTCAAAACTTTGTATACCTGTGATGTCTGAAATGAATTCTCATCAATATCATTATTATCTCGTTTTGTTGAATGTTGTGTTCGATATAAAATTACAGTATATCGTTGAATAAGTGGCAACAATTTCTTATGTCTTGAATTCGGTTCAATAGGTTCTTGATATGTTCGACGACGTCGCCATGATAATAATTTCCATGGATATAGATACATTGAAAAATAGAATAGAACCAAATAATACTTAATTACAAGTGATCTTTTCTTGAAGGTGAAAACAACAATAATGAAAACAGTGATTTTCATCTAGTCATCTTTGTATTTTCTTTTTTGTTTCTTATTAAGCCTTTTCTACACCCACAAAATCATTCATTACTTGTTTATTTTTCTTTTTCTTATCCATTCACTTAAGCAATTGATCATTTATACACACACCAGATACACACACAAGACTTTTCTGTCTTTTTTCTTTCTACATTTGATGACAGAGAAAAATCCATATAATCTAAATAACAGATAGAACATCGAAATATAAATGCTGCGTCAATACAGTTAACAAGACTATAATTAACGAACAAGTTGTTACTAATATAGAATTCTTCTTTTGAAACTACGTGGTACTCATATTAACTTCAATAAATATCAAAGCATATAATGCCAATCTCAGTAGGGATTAACGTCATTGAATGTCAGAACATTTAATACTTTTGTTTAGATCTTAGTTATTATTAAGATATGAATGCAAAAGAAAGAATATTTCAAAACAATCATGATTTGATTTCAATACAAAGAAAAAACATCATTAATAATAGTGAATATTTTCTTGACTTGAAAATATCATAATTGAAGAGAATATGATATATAAAAAATGCCATAAGATAATGAAAAGAAAATCTCCAAAGACTTTATAAAATATTCTCACAGAATCTTGTTATAAAAAATATATACATTAACTTACTTTACTAGAAAATGGTAGTAGTTGCCAGATGGAACTTCTAAATCGTTGTGTTTGTGTAGATGGTGTTGGTAATATATATCCACGTCGTGTAGTGATCGGCCCGGAATCAACTTGATCAGTTGTTGAAGATAATCCATGTTGAGTACGTGGTTTTACTTTAATACGAAGAAGATGCATATTTTGCTGTTTGTCACCAAAATAACTGTTCAGAGGCAACTATTAATAACCATATATACTTATATAAATGAATGAGAGACAACCAAAAGAAAAGAAAAAGAAAAAAGAATTGGAAAAGTGCTTAGACAAACACAGCACAAAGCCATCAATAATCTATTTGGTTTTATTTATTGAATTTCCTGTGTATGTGTGTGTGTGTGTGTGTGTATGCGATTTGTTCTTATGACGTCGTCTCGTGTTATCTAAGATGAATGTAGAATCATATAAAAATCTTCACTAATGAATAAGTATAATATATAGATATGAGACAGATCATAATAAAACTATTGAAAATATTCATGATTTTATAGTTAATATGTGGAAATAAACTTGTTTTTTTTTCTTTTGATAGAATAGGAAACCATTTGGCATGAGCTAACGTAAGATATCATTTTTCTTCTATCTAATATGTCTATAAAATGCAAATTGAGAAGAGTATTATTAATAACGAGTGGAGAAAGTGCATGCAAACTAATGAAGATTACATTCTTTCTTCGTCAACATCATTTGACAACATGTTTTCATGTTGTTTAGCCAATGTAAAAGACACTTTTCTCTAACATTACTATCTATCTATGTAAAACGACCGTTATAAATAATGAAATAACTTCATTTTCGCAATTAAATATGGGTTATTATCGGTATTAGAGGAAATACGAACGCATAATGATTAAGCGAAGGATTTTTTTTTTCTCGAATATTTATTACGATAGAAATTGTTCTTGCGGAAATGAATGAACAATAATATTTTTCTTTCATCTTGCTATTACATATGTCTGTCTTTAGTTTAGACATAAACTATTAGATTTACATATATTTTATTGAAAATTATTTGTTTTGCTAGTCTAGTTTCATTCATTGACATTGACTAGATAAATTATATTATCAATAAAATCAGTGTTTTTTAACAATCGATTTTTATCATATTTTAGAATATTGAAATTGTTTTCTCGTGAATAATTAATAATTTATTATAAGATTTTGTTTAAGAATAATAATTGGAAAAGAAAATAATTTAATATTATCAATATTTTGTATATAAAATGAAAATAAAATATTTCTTTCGATTTTATTTTATAAATAATAAATTTTTATTATTCATTATATAAAAAAAACAAATTCTAATTTTTGAAAATTTAATATATAAAAACACTATTTATTCGTTAATTATTATTATAATCATGCTGTTATCAAGAATGTCAATATTATATATAGAAATCATTATAAAAACGGATGAGTATGAGTTTTAATAAAGCTTTTAATATCATAAATGACATTGATAATTATGTTTGAATATGTATAAACATGTAATAATTCTCTTATTTTTTTTTTATAAAAATCTTTCAGTTGGAATAATAATATGAAATACTTACTGTTTAAATAATTTCTTCTACATATATATATATGTTATGTCTAACATCTGAAGATGATGTGAACTTATAGAATAGAAAATAATGACTTTTCTAGTGTACTAATATGATATATTTATTCGAGAAGCAAAAATATGCTCTTTATAAAAAAAGAAATTATCTCATGGGAGATGTATAAATAGTTTCTCAATTTGTCATTATAAAAAAACATTTTAAAGATTCTTAAATATTTAGAAAATTATGAAAAAACATTTTTCAAAATAAAACAAATTGTTCAATGAAAGAATTCTTTATATCTTTTTTGAAATATCAGAAATTTTTTTTTAGAATTTCATAGAGAGGATTATCGAATTTTTAAAAATTATTTTAAGTTCTGTTCAAAATAATTTCATAAGGATGTCCGGATTTAATATATCGACTATTGTCATTCAATACATCCGGAAATCTTAATATTGAAGTATGTCAGTTCTTGAATATCTATTTATATCGCTTCAGATGTAATCTATTATGTGATCTTTCCATTTAAAACAATAAAATATTGTAAAATTTAAATTTCTCTTTTGTTTAAAAAAAAAGGATAATTTTTTTTGTCAGAATATATATTAATTTGTATTTCTTAATTAATTTATTGCAAGAAAACATTCATCCCATGTTATATATTTGATATACAAATAACTTTTAAAATACAATATAAATATTATCTTTATTTCTAAAAGATAGATCATTATCATAAAAAAGTTTAGGTGTGCAAAACGATATGTTTTATTTGATAACTATATAATCTGATTCAATGTTATAGATATTAGTATTTTGTTTGTTATATATGTATTGACAATGTGTGAACAACTCTTTCAACAAAAATTGATAAATTATTTTAGCCCATCAAAGAGAAGCATTAATAAGTGAAATATTTGAATAATAATTTATTTAAAAAAATATTCCATGCGTTCATTCGAAAGAAAATTTTAGATTGTCTTATAATTTAAAATTATATTTTTAATCTTATTCTAAAATCGTACCATTTAACATATATGATATAGCCTCTATATCAGTCACTTTTATTTATTTTTTGAATCAATAAAACAAGGTTCATATACAGATGATAGTACACTAATCATCTAGGAAGATAATATACTCTACTCAAATCATCATCCATCTTTTTCATATTACATCATCTTCTTTCTGACATTATTCTATTTTTTGTATATAGAAAGAAATCTAACTACACATCACGATTACATATTGCCAATTTGTGGGTATGATAGAAGCTATGTCTATATATTTATTCGTCTGAGCTTAAGAAATGGTTCGCACCAATGACATAATCTTTGTAATTACTCTTTTTTTCTATTATGTGTTATACATATATATCAACAAAGAAAACTTAGTGTTATATGTTCACTGATAGTGGACAATGCATTATAGTTCCTTATCCTTTTTCTCTCTTTCTCTTTTTTTCTCTCTCTCTCTCTGTCTCTCTCTCCCTTCTAGATTAGGATACATCAGTAATATGACATCTTGATGTATGTTTGTTCAACAGTACGAATAAATCATATATAAAAGGTCGTCATTGTGTCTGTATTATTCATCTCATTATTCTTCACACAAAAATGACGATCTATACATCACGGTTGATTGTTATTCCTAACTATGGTAATCGTCTTCAATTAAATTCATCATCAAATTCATCATATAGTTTTCAACATGAAATATTTCGTTCGACATTAATTGTTTTACCAAATTCAAATAGAAAACGATTTATACAAGGTATTGAAGTTCGTTGTGGAAGTTTTTCAAATGATCCAATATATTCAAATAAAAATCGTTTTGCATCAATATCACCAATAAATACAACAAGTGATGTATTTAGTGCCGATGAATCAATATGTGAATATTATCCAATAAAAAAATCTCCATTTATTGGTGAATCATATTTTGATGTTCGACATCGTCTTTTAACTAAATCAAATTTATTTGCTTATACATTAAAAGATGATACAGATGGTGATGATAATGATAGTATTTGTTGTTCATCTATGGGATATTCTTATCATTATGACAACTATCATAGGAAATAATGAAATTGGTAAATAGAAAAGAAATATCTTTAAACATTTTTTTTCTTAAAAAGTTGTTTATCAGATAGATTTAAAATGAATTATTTAAGCTTTTTGTTTTGCTATATGTATAAATCTTTTTATATATATTATTTCGTAAAGCTTTTGATAGTAATAGATTTTGTCATATTTTATGTCTTTTAATCATTAAATAAATGTGTGCATACAAGTAAACATAGATTGTTTGCATATGATGAATAATACTTTCTTTTCTATTCGAATAATCATCAGCGTTATAAATAAGATTTGTAATAAATAATTTCGGATTTTTGTTGTAAACAAATACATGAAAAATTTAGTGACATCTTTTGTGGATTAAATCGATTAAGAAAATGTCCTTTCGGTACTTAATTTTATAAATAACTAATCAATAGTTTGAGAAATATCTTACATCTTAAAATAAGAAAAAAATTCTGAAAAATTTTTCTCTATAACCGATAAACAAACACTTCGAAACATTTTAATTAGTTTTATTAATCATTATTGTTATGATTCACATTTAAATATTAATCAAAATCACAAGGTTCTTCTTTTCAAAATTATGTAAATAGAAAAGTATATATATATATATCATTTCGATACATTTTTATTAAAGAAAAGAAATAAATTCTTACAGTTTCTAAATCTGGTAGTAAAAATTAAAACAAGATAATAAACTTATAAAAAAAAAAAAGAAAATTAAATGTCATAGTCTATTGTTGATATTGATTTCTTTAAACGTTAGGAGCGAGCATCTTACGAATGACAGGATCATTTTTACATCTAATAGAAGAAAAATATAGAAAATAATATATAATCAAGAAAAATTATACCCAGCAATGAATTCTTGTTTATTTAATTTTTTGTCACCACCAACATCAAGTTGTCCAATAATATTTCTAGCACGTTGTTTAGGATCACGATCACCTTTACGCTCAGTTTCACCAACTAGATCGTACTAAAAATAAGAAACAAAGGTTCTTTTATTTCAAGAATCTAATCAAAAAATTTTACCATAGCAGAAATCATATTAGCAAGTTCTTTCTCATCAATCTGCCCATCATTTGAAAAATCATACCTACATATATTCAAGAAATTATATAGAAAAAAAAAGATGATATATGAAATATTTACATATCAAAAGCAACCGAAAGACGTTCATCAAGATTGCCTTGACTTGTAGCTGAAATAGCTAAAAGAAATTCTTCGAAATCAATTGTACCATCATTATTAGCATCGAATGTATCAAAAGCATATCTAAATAATTGAAATATATTGTGCAATTGATTAAAATTTAAACATAGAATTATACTTGCAAAAATTATCTGCTTTGCCAGTTGGATAAAATTGTTTGTAAACTTCAACAAATTTCTTCTTGTCAAGTTTACCACTTGGACAATCACGAAGAAATCCCTATTAATAAAAGAAATGAATGAAAACGAGTTTCATTGATTTTAACTAACCGCATGCCAATCACGAATTTCTATATGAGAAAAATAAAGAAAAAATTTTTTAAATAAATATTATCATAAAAAATAGAAAAATCACCTTTTTCAGAATATTTAGTATTTGCTTTAAGCATAGCAATTTCTAAAATTAATGAAATAAAATTATAGATTTCGAAAGATATCATATAAAGTTACGAACGTCTTTGAGTTAATTCTGTTGATCCACTACTCTTTTTTCCACCTTTATTACCCATATTAAATGATAATTATCAACGAATAATAGATGAAATGAAAATCTGAAAGTAAAGTAATTTTTAATATTCTACTTCTCAAATGTATGTATAGCAATCGTCTTGTCAGTGGTATTTATAGAACAGACTAAGAGAGAGAGAGAAAAAAAGAGGGCTCTGTTTCATTTTTATACATGAAACAAACGAGAGAAAGAACTAGAAAGTCGTAGCCAAGATGAAGCGAACAAATCATTTTTTTTCAAGTATATGTTTCGAGGCAACGTGCACCTTTCGATCTATCCAATCAATATAGTTAATAGCGGCTTCTCAGTTTACAAAAGTATAGTACTTCACAAAGTGTAAATATCTATTTATAGAAATAAAGAAATCAACTGCATCAAGAAAGAAGAAAGAAATGCAATAAAATGTGTTTGTATTACTTTACTTTAAAGAAATAAAACAAGAAGAAATATAAATGACTTTACTTTTTCTTCCTTTTCTTCAACATCATAAAAAACCAATATTTTACCCCGAAATTATACAATCATCGTTTCCCTATTCTCAAAGTTGTCCTGATTGCCAACAATCTAATTTTAAATTTTTACCCTAGTCCTGACACATAATGAAACATATAAGTGTGCCATACTTATTCATCATGGATTTTAAATTACAATTACCATAATTTCTAAATACAACTTACAGATGATTTACCAAACAGTGTAAGTTATCATCAAAAAAAAAGATATTATTGTCACAATATATACCCAAAAGAGCCATTCTAAAAATATACTAGCCAACAACAAAAACAACCAAGAATTGTATCTAGTATCATTATTATTTGGTGGAAACAGATAAACCTTATGTTTTTTTTTCTCTTGTGTCAACATCTACAATGATATGTTTGATAAAGATACTTCTTGTCGATGTTTTTTTTCTCTCTATGCCTTGAATCTATTTCAGTAACAATAGACCATTTCTAAATAATAAAATACTTTATAAACCACAATTTCTCATAGGAAAATAAAAATAATAGAATAGAATTGATAATAAAAATGAAAAATCTGTATTTGTTTTAGTGTCATCATGATGATATGATCATTTAATGTACCTTATAGTTTCAATTCTGATATATTGATTTTTTTTTTATTAGTATGAATACTATTCATTCAAAAAAACATAAAAAATCTTCACACTTAATCATCAAAATTATTCATTCCTTTTAAACTAGTAATACAATAGAGAAAGAATCATTAAACAAACAAGAAATTTCTTAATATGAATCGACATGCAGTTTGATCAGAAATACTAACAAATAGATACTCCTTTCGATTTATGATTATAGTATTTATATCAACAATTTATTTTGCTAAGTTCAAAATATTAAGAAGATTTATCAAAATCATTTTCTATCATATTTTTTTTGCTTTAAGTAGAAACAAAAGTTTGAAGATTTTGAAATATTTCTGATTGAATGATATTAAGAAATAATTCTAATAAGAAAATTTTTCATCTGGTATGTTATGTCACTGTTTGAATGCAAAGAATTTTATTTTTTATGATGAGTAATATAAATTTATTCTTCCATTAAATTAATGAAAATCAGTTAGTATTCTAACTATTTTTTTTTGTTAATAATAAAATAAAAAAAAAACTATTATTATATTTCTTGAGAACGGAAGTCTTAGTAGCAGATTGTGTTTTCAATGATATCTTCAACATTTAGGCGTTGGGAGCAAGTGTTTGACGAATGATTGGATCTAGTTTGCATCTAATAGATAAAAATATAGAAGATAAAATGAGAATATATTATTGACAAAAATATACCCTGCAATGAATTCTTCTTTGGATAATTTTCTATCACCTGTAACATCAAGCTTTTCTATAATATCTCCTGCACGTTTTTTTGGATCATGTTCACCTTTGCGTTCAGTTTGGCCAACAAGATCGTACTAAAAACACAAACATGATTTGTTTGACAATGACAATGAAATTAAAAGTTTACCATAGCAGAGATTAATGTAGTAAGTTCTTTTTGATCAATCTGTCCGTCATTGGAGGTATCATACCTGTATTTCAAACAAGCAAAAAAAAATCTTGAATAGAAGAAAACTAGACTAAGCTTACAAATCAAAGGCAGCTGCAAGACGATCATCAAGAGTGCCTTGACTTGAAACTGCAATAGATAAAAGAAATTCTTCAAAGTTTATAGTACCATCATTATTGGCGTCAAATGTGCTAAACGCATATCTATGAAACAGAAATGAATTTAAAAAATTAAGAAATGAATAAAATTTATGTTATGATTGTTCCTACTTGCAATAATTATCCGCTTTGCCATTTGGATAGAATTCTTTATATAGTTCAACAAACTTCTTTTTATCGAGTAGACCAGTAGGACAATCACGGATGAAACCCTACAAAATATGTATATTTGTAAATATAAATAAATAGTTAATAGGAGTGAACAAACCGCATGCCAATCTCGAATTTCTAGATAGTAATAGAAAAATGAAATATAAAATTTTTAAAGTAATCGACAGTTATTTTGAATATACATACCTTTTTCGCTATATTTAGTATTTGCTTTAAGTAAAGCAATTTCTAAAATAGAAATAGAGAGCATTTTATTGTGCAATGAAAATGTTCGAAAGACTAACGTTTGTCTGTAAGTTCTGTGGATACTTGCTTAGATTTTTTGCCACCCATGATTATTTGTATTTGTCGATTGAGACAAGATGAAATTAGATTCTAAAAGAAAAACGCAAAATAATACAGGTTGTTTATATGTAAGCATATTCGTGTTAAATGTTGTGTATCGATCGATTTGAGTTGATATTTATCAAGCGGAGAAAAAAAGTGAGAAATTACCTTGATTACACATGCTGGGATGTGTATTTTATCTAGAAGTACCGAGTCGAAAAGAAAACGCAAAGACGATTATTCATCCATACGAATAAGCAACTAAAGTATGTTTAATTTGTCAATGAATCATTAGCTGAATATAAGCGTTACTGCATATACACGTTTATTGATGATATTTCGATATACAGTTATGATTATGGCTAGTATTGAAAAATTGGCGAACATCATATTTTTTTGACTTTCATACAGAATTATATTGAAAAACAACGAAAATGATTCTATCGAATTATGAAAAGAAAATTCAAAGTTATTGGATTTAGGAGACATGTTTGAGAAGATTGAGAAATATACTTCGGATATAATATAGTATTTTTAATTACTCTGTCATGATGCATACAGAATACTGATAACTCACAATATGATGTAAACTTATTTTTGTCAATTTTTTTTAGCTTAGATAAATGGACTTGATCGAATTGTCACAGAAAAATATTTTTTCGCACAGTTTTAATGTTACAAGAAAACCAAACGAATTGTCGCTATAAAGGTTTCTAAGATATATAGTTATTTTGAAACATATCCGCATAGTTATGATTCATTTGGTTTATAAATAGTTATATTTTTATTCCTACAATAAGAGTATGTATAAAAAAAATGTTCGTGATCAAAAGAAGCTTTAAAATGTATAAGTTTTGAGTTAGGACATACTGGCTAAATTATTGATAAAATTTATGGTCTTTTGTGAAGAAAATTGTAAAGTCATTAACTTATCTAAAATACATAACTAGAAGAAGCATTATATTTCAATATAATAGGTATATATAACCGGTGGCATATAAAGAATTGCGCTGTTAGTATTTTCGAAATTTCTCCTCTGTTATTCCCTTGATTAAAAACCACTTTTTTTTAACCAAAAGATAACGCTTGAACTTCTTTATAAAATGACATATGATCTAATCCAGAAACTATTCAGATGTATCTGAAAAAGATGAAAAATAAAGACATAAAAAACTGTAAAAAATAACGAGCTGGCAAAATGAATAAGGGCACTTTGTGTGTTATTTTTTCATCATTTCATCCCATTAAAAACATACTAATACCAAAAGATGCAGCGTGAAAAGCTCTATACTTTACGTGAGACAGTTTATTTTATAATTGCATATTTTGTTCTCAAAAGAGACAAAATTTTGAGCGATCAAATTTCGACTGTAAGAAGATAAGCTTTTTTTTTTAGTTGAAAATGAATTCATTTTTTTATTATTTCATCGTGTTGCTGTTACCTGATATGTTGTTTTTTGAAAACAAATACCGTACAAGATGCAGCGTGAGGAGCTCTACAGTTCGCAAAAAAACAATTATATAGAAAGATGGAATAAAAAAAATAAATTCATCTTCAACCAAAAAAATTTTTTTTTCTTACAGTCGAAATTTGATTGCTTAAAACTTTGTCTCTCTTGAGAACAACACGTGCAGCTATAAAATAAACGGTCTCATGTAAATTGCAGAGCTTTTCACGCTGTATTTTGTGGTGTATGTATTTCTATGTAGGTCAAAGTGATGAAAAAGTAGGACGCAACGCGTTCTCATTCATTTTTCCAGCTGGTTATTTTTTACATCTTTTTGTGTGTTTTTACTTTTCATCATTTTTCAGACATATCAAAACAGTTTCTGGATCAAATCACATATGATTTTATACAGAATTTCGAACGCTATCTTTTGGTAAAAAAGTGTTTCTAATCAAGGGAATAACAGAAGAGAAATTTCAAATATACTAACAGCGCAATTCTTAATGCACCATTCGTTAGATAAAAAAAAACATTTGTGTGAATATTAGGTGACATTCCCTTTCTTCTTAAGATAATCAATTTTGTAGAAGAAAACATATATGGAGTCCTATTTTCTAATGTCAAGACTTACAATGTTTATTAACATTGCATGACAAAATTCACAGAAATACGTAAAATGAAGACAAATTATGAAATTCGCTTATTTAATCTTTTCTCATCTTTTAGCAGCTTAAATTCAGGTTAATAATTATACGTTGAAATAGCATATTTATTTTACGAAATAGATTAAAATATATCTTACCCAGTATATTAAATAGGAAGATTTTATCTAAGACTCTTGCATTGCGACAAAATGTAAAAAAGAAATTATTTATCTTCTATACGATTCAATCGGCATTGGATGATAAAAATTGATTATCTCAACCAAGAAAAGCTGTTATCTAATATCCATACATGCTTATATATATGTATGGCGCTTATAATGGAATAGATGGATCGTTAAACTATGTATCTTAGATGAGTTGAAGGTTTTCAAGGGTCATTCTTTAGAAATACAAATTTCATCAACAAGACAACTGCATATACTGATTTATTACTTACATATTTCATATCTCATCTCTCTCATAAATGTTTCTTCTATATATAAGGTGTCGACAAAGCAACATATAAGTAAAAATGTTTTTCGGCTTTTGTACACGTCACGTGATAGAACTCGAGCTGCTAACCACGAATATCATGTTCTTATTCTCAACGAAAGCTTTCTTTCCGCCCAAAAATCCAGAATACTCGAAAACTGCTATTTCCATCAAAAATTGAGTCTAGAAAAGTTATTAAATAGATTCCAAACATA
>JAJEKB010022057.1:0-19694 GCA_022393335.1 Macrotrachela quadricornifera | reverse complement strand
AAAATTTGTTGAAAACAGTTGATTTTGTCTTATTTTATTTTTTGCTTTTTTTTTTAATATAAATATAAAAAATTTAAAAAACTATACGCACATTTATTCTAGAAACATCTTTTTCACAAACAAATTAATGACTATTAATTTTTCGTTCTTTTTCTTATGAAAATTCATAAATTATTTGAATAATTCATTAATCTTGAATAATATTATGTAGATTCACTTGGTAGATTTTGAATAAGTTCTTCAATATCTTTAATACATTCATGTTCAGCCGGATATACATGACGAAAAATTTCTGCTGCTTTGTCAAGATTTACTTTTGATTGTTGTACATTTTCCATATATCCATAAACGAGCCCAATATTTTTATATGTTATTCCTATAGATAAATGCACTGGTGTAGGCAATTTTAATTTTATTTCAAGTGATTCATTATAAAATCCCAATGCAAGTCGATACTGTTTCAGATGAGTATATAATTTACCAAGATTATTGTATATAGCAGCCAAACTAGTATCATTATCGAGATTATGTTTAACCATAATAGCTAACACTCGAAGATAACATGACAGTGCTTCTTGATATCGTTCTTCCATTTCATAGATAGTAGCCATATTATTATAACAAAAAATAAGATTAACGTGTTCATCACCGTATAGTTCCTTGTAAATTACTGAAGATTGTTTGAAATATTCTTGTGCTTGTGCTAACTGCTGTTTTTGTAAATAAATTATTGCCATATTGCTGTAGCTTTCAGCAAGACTTGGCTCATTTGCTGTTAATTTTGCTTTTTTTATTTCCAATGATTTATTATAGTAATCAAGACTTGAATCTAATTTCTTATTGTTGAAATGAATCTTTCCTAATACATCGTAACAACGAACACGATCTAAATCATCATTTGGTAACTTTTCAAGACAAGTTTGGATTAAATTTTCACCACTAATGGATATATTATTGACGCCCATTGATTGACCAATAGCACATAAAAATTGACCAAATCCAATAAGATCTGTTTCTCCATTACTATCCATATATTGACATTTTATTCGATTGAAAAATTCTTGTAATTCATCCTTGTCATCAGTTGCACATAATGTCATTTTGATATTTATTATACCATCTTTTTCATCTTGAATCTCATTTATTTTGAATAATGATCCAATCATAAATAGTACATCATTTGGATTATTACTATTACCGAGAGAACCAATTTTAGCAAATGGTTTAACATTTTTTATTTGTGGATTAGCTTCGATAGTGAATAATATATGTTTATATCCATTCGATGGATCAGGTGTAGATGTGTTTGAGAGCACTGTATTTTTATCAGAATTTGTAAATAAGAATGATTTCATTGCAATAATTTTTCCATTTGAGTTTGCAAGTTGTCGAAATAGTTCATTTGATATTATTTTATTGTAATATACTTCAATAGTTGACGTACATTTATGCTTTTCGAGCTGTTTTTGAATATCATGGATAAAAGCTCGACATGGAATCATTGCATCAATATATGTCATTTTGAAAATATTTTCTATGAATAGATAGAAAAATGGATCTCTATTAAACCATTTTAGTGCTGTATCGGGAGAATAACCTTCTTGAAATTCTTTAAGAATTGATAATAATTTAGCGTTTCCTTGAAGTGCATTCTGACAAAAAGAAATGAATTCATCTTTTTCAGCCAAAACCAATTTCATTCGAGCTAAATAATCGAAACAATTGTCGGAAATCAAATATGAACAATCGACTTCAGATATGGATGGAAATTCTACATTTTCTGCTCGTGGTGTATCATTTGCAGATCCATCAGTTACTATAGAATTATCGTTATTGTTACTGATATTGCCTAATGGAAGTTGATTTTTAAGATCATTAAAGGTTACAAATACACCTTTGACCTAAAAAAATGAAATGAATTTTTTAAGAACTATTCATAGTTTTATTTTCCCGATATTTTCGATTGAACATTGTATATAACGAATCACTCGTAGTCAATATGTTTTTTTATAATATAAATCAATTTTAATTATAAAATTACTAAACAAATTTCAAATTATAACACAAAATATAATATCTTATATATTTACTAATCTATTTTTCTATCAAGATATAACTCTAATTATCATATTGAATACCTTTGTAAATGTTGAGGACCATTTCTCATGATATTCTTTATTCATACAAAATACATAAATATCCAAAGTTAGTTGTAATGAATGGATTTCTGGTACTATTTCTTCGCCTAATCTACCATTAACGATTAAAATAATACGAGCATCTGAAGGTTGAGATTCAACGTATTGTTTACATTCGTTTTTAGTGTTGAATATTTTCAAATTATCATCATGTTGACGTAAATATTGTTGAATAACAACATTTTCTGGAGAACTATGTGCACAATCATCAAGCCAAATAAATGAAGGCTTTTGGACGTTGATGTCACCACTCATTTGCTTGAGTAGAAATTGATTATATAAAATGACGTCTTTTTTCTCTATTTAAATAAAAAATGTTGGAAAAAACATCAAGAAAAAAGCGTACAATCAATGAGTCAGTCATCAAACATCATGAAAAACAACATTTCGCTTTGTTTTCTTTCTTCCTTTCTTCAATTCGATAGAAATAACGCATACTCTTGTCAATGGGGGCAACCAGCACTGATGCACATGACATTGCTATTGGAAACTTGGAAAAATTATTGTTGTAAACAAAACAATAAATTTTTTAAAATATACTTTTTCGTCAGATGATTATAGTTTTGCAGTAGAAAAACATTGCTTTATTCTTTAAATATCAGATATAAATAAACACAAAAAAATATTGTAGCACAATGAAAAAAAACGTTTTATTTTTTCGCGTATGATTCATAACCATCATTGTGTTCTTTTTGTTGATAATATTTCGATTTATCTTCAAGGAAAAGACATGTTTTTTATGTCGAGTTGATATAAACAACTGAATGAATAATAATAGTCATAAATAATAATATTAGATTGGTAAGAAATTTTTCTTTTTTTAAATTTCTTTTTATTTTTTCACTATAAAAAAATACAATTAAATTTTACAAGTGTATAGTCTATTACTATCTATGACATATCACCAATATTCTCGAAGAGAAAGAATCCTTCGTTCATAAAACTCCTAGGACTTTTGCTTGAAAGAATTGCCGAAGTCTATTTTGGAGCCATCTTTTTCGTCAAACCTTTTTTCACCCAAGTCATCGCTAAGAGAACGGAACAATTGGCAGTCAGTAAGAGTCAACTCTGAAGAATATGATGCATGTGGAAGCACAGTCCATCGAAGCTCCAATACTTTTTCACATGTCGAATTTATAATGTGAGGTTTCACATTGTCATGAAAAAGTAAATTTTATTTTGCTTTTTTCCGAGTTTTGCTGCAACTCGGTCGAATTGCTGACAATAGAGATCAACAGTAACAGTGCTAACAGTTGGAAGAACCTCACAATGAATTGCGGCTCACTAAGTGATGAACATAGCCGTTCTTCTGTGAAGTTCCTTTCTCAGCGTTGCTGTACCGTTTTAACCAACTCCTAGCCATTGTCGATTACGCCTGTGATTGATATAAATTACATACTTTCTATCGCTAGTAAAAAGATTGGGAAGTCATTCATAGTTACGGTAAAAAGCTAATGGTTTCATATATGCGTCACTCTGTGTGGGAACGGAAGTGATGACTATTGGCGGGATATGCAAACTCCATATTTCTACGCCTTGTCTAATTCATTTCGATGTTTCTCTAGCACAGTATAAGAACATTCAAGCCATTCTACTGAATAGTACGTATAATTGATCTCGGTTCTTCTTCATCGAGCTGTTTTAATATGTACATGTTTGCCTCGAGGTCAGGTGAATTACCAAGTTCGAAGTTACTATTCTTAAATCGATTGACTCGATGTTGCGCTGTGAAAATGGAGAGTATATCGGCACCTATCGTGCTGCATATGTTGTTTGCTATTGTCGTCACTCTGTGACCCCAAACGAAATTTATGAAGTAAAAGCACTCAAAATCTCCTATGAGAAGGCTCCATTTCTAATCCGAAACCAGTTTCTTTACTAATAGTTTTGTCGTTAATTGTAAGATATTTGTACTCCGTTTATATATCCTAAGTATGAAAACTTCTTGACGTATCGCAAAATTTCTTACCAATCCAATAATTTCATCATATTAAAATTAACAAAATACGATATGGTAGAATAAAACCAATTAAAAATATCGATTAACATTTTATGTTAATAATTCAAAAAATAATGATATGACATTTGTTTGACTATACCTAATAAAACGTGTCTAGTAGGAGAAAATAAAATTAATGTGATATCGATTTTATTTTAATTTTATATAACATATTTTGAGTTATGTCAATATATATATATATTACTATTTAAAAATATTCAATGACATACACTACATATAATTTTATTGCAAGAAAAAAAAATATAAGGTATTCCTTTGATTGCTGTATGATATAAAAATGAAAAATTTATAATAAGAATTTTTGTTTTCATATGTTTGATTTTATTTCATTATTTCTTTATTTTGGTATTGACAAAGCTGATATACTTCGAAGCAATATATTGTTTCGTGATGAATTCATTCCAACAAGAAATATCTATCATCGGTTATTATAGTCTGTTGTTCGACACTATCAAGCACGATAGCATCTCATTTTGGTCGTTATTATCATATTTGATTAGAGGTATCAGAAGTAGAAATACTAATCCAATAATCTTCATGTCTTATTAATTCATAAGAACTAGAATTCAATTAATCTTGAAGTTGAATGTGATAAAATTAATAAACAAGTAAGATTACTCAAGAAAATGATCAGTAATAAATGAATTATCTTAGGCAAGATCACGATCAAATACATTGTGATAAACAACAAATTATAATATTATGTAATAAAACGATACGATGTCCTACAGTGAAATGTACAGAAAACATTATCGATGTATTACTACAACAATATATCAATAATAAGACCAAAAAAATCAATGATCTTAAGTTATTCTAGATAAGTTAGTATTTCTCAGATGATTTATCTCTTTGAACAAAATCAAAATAGTGTATATGCTCTTTTCTTTTGTTTACAGTGATACACATATAGGAAAGAACTTTTACCTTCTTCTAAAATTTGAAACTGTGTCATAATTTTTGATAATAAATTCTGCAACATTATTAAAGTTCAATCCGGTAAAAAGTAGTTGTGTTTACTGGAAAAAAAACAAACCAAACATGCTTTCTGTCATTCAGAAGAATCAATGCCATTCCTACCAAAAATTTAGTCGCCACTTGCCCTCTCATTTCCAAAAACAATCGGGAACCCTGATAGAAAGACAAAAGAAAATAAAAAGAACATGATAATGTTTTGTTTGAATTATAAAAATATAATTATTCAATGACTGATTAATCATTCGCTGTGATACATGTTACTCGTAATAACTGAATGTATGACTTTAATGTTTTTAGAATTCTAACCATATAACTAGTTTTCTTTGTTCTAGTATACAAGAATCTTCAATTTAAAAAAAGTATATTCTTCAATGTGATAATCCGTTTACAATTATCAAATGAGAAGGTATTCATTTTTTTTCGAAGGTCACAAATAGTTATGAAAAAGATTGTGAAACTGTTCGTAATAAAGTAGTTAAATCGATGTTAATTAGATTCATTAAAATTAATCGTTCACGTATTTTTTTATATATATTGATACGTGAAATTCGATGAAATAAATGTGGAAGTTCAACAACTTCAACTAGATGTTCTTCTCGATTAGCAAATTCAAATGAAACAAGACATCGTGAAGGCAATGAAAATGATGATTTCTTCTCATTTGATTCATTAAATAAGTTCTGAAGATCTATTAAAGATTTCGAAATATAATAATTATGATCAGTTAGTGACGAATTGAGTATAGTTGATTGTTGATGTATATTTATTCTAGAACTGTATTTATTAAATTCAAAATAATATCAAATAAACTAACTCAGCTTTCTTTGATATCGAATCTTTCATTTCAAAAGTTTTTGTTGACTCCAAAGGTGTTTTAGTTTGTTGTATTAGTGTTTTTGATATGTCTACTACACATGCAACCTTCGACGCAGATGCACTTGTGCTCATTTCGTCATTGATTTTAGGTGAAATACTCATATCAATTTTTTCGTATTGCGTAGATATTTTTTGCATTTTAATTTGATTAAATACATCGTTATCTTTTTTGCTTTTATTTTTGTTCAGACCACAACAACAACAGCAACCAATAATTTTATTTTCATTGCTAGTCGCTTTTTGTGAAGTAATTGTTTTTGAATTATTATTTATAGTAATGCTCGATGTTTGTTGATTTTCTGATTTTCCTTCCTTTTCTAAAGATAAATGCACCATGTTATACATAATATTTTCATTACAGGATGACAAATTTTTTGATACAATACTATTTGTTGTTTTATTAGGTGCTAAATTCAAGATATAAAGAAAAAATCATTTATTATATGATGTGACCGAACTTAGAACTCAGTTCAATACCAAATTTGCTCAAACAAAGGTAGAATTTCTTTTTAATTAAAAGGAACTGAAATATGTTTTGGACACATCGAAGACGCTAAAGAACAACTCATAGTTAGAAAATGAAGAGGTTTAAGGTAACTGAAAGTGAGAAATATAATCAAATAAAAAAGTTCTTTTATTACATTAATTATTCGTCGTTACTCAACGTTTTTAGTTCACCCAAACAAAGCATTCTAGTCTCTCCTAGTGAAAAGCGAAATATTGATTTTACCTAAGACAATTACAGATAAAATTTAAATTTCAACTTCCTTGAGACGCCGCCACAATCCCACAAGTAACGCTCGTCTAAAGATTCGCTCAGCTCTTTCTCGTAGCAATCGTGTTTCTAAATTACAGTCAAGCTATTCATTTATAAAATTAAAAAAACGGAAGTTAGATTCAATTTCCTCGACCTCAACTGCCTTTGACCAAACTTCATAAAAACAAATGTTTTTCGTTAAAAATTTGTCGTTTATTTAAAAAATTGAGCTCCAAAAACTTTTTAGAAAACTGACTTCAGATTTGAATTCCTCGTTCTCGATTACCCTTCGATCAACCCTTCTAGAAAAACTTCTTTTTATATCTTTACTTCATTCTTCGATCAATCAGTGAAGTGCGGATATACGAGCAATCAAGCAGACAATTTATGTTTGCAAGACTCTTCTCTACGAGAAAGAGAACTTTCATCACAATAAATTCAACATTGGGCTGAGTTTCAACTTCGGCCACAACTTATACGGAGTAATTGCTCACTGTTATTCATTATTGGTCTATAATAAAATGCAAGTAAATCGTCATCTTTATTCCAAATTAACTGTGATGAAGAATTGGAATTATTTGTAAGTTCCTTTGAAATATTGATAGTATCATCTGGTTCTTTTAATTGTATATCATTCGATTTCGATTTTGAAATACAATTAAGAGATGATGTTGTATTGATATTAGGTTTGATTAAGTTTTCTTGCGAATCATTTAACTAAAATTCATATTAAAAAATGAGTGTCACAAAAAGATTCGTTGTTACTACTTTAGCACTATGAAATAAATCACAATTAATAAAAATTCTTGACTTCTTTATTATTATCTCATAATCAATCCTTTAAAGATTACAAAAACTATAAATTAGACATTGAAAATTGTCTGAATTGAAAGAAGCCTATCAAAATCGCTTGATAATCAAAGATATATATTCGAAAATATCCATCGAAGCATCTATTTAATGGCTCTTTCGTCGAATATAGTCCAAAAAAAGATGGATATTTCTGTTTTTTAATTCTTATGGCAAAAGAATTTTTTACAAAATTTATAATATAAACTGAAACTTGCAATTTTTTCTCACAAAATTTCAATTATCTTTTATGGAATCTTTTTCGTAATTTGTTGATTTTGATAGTTGTATCAGGAATTTTAATCATATTATACTTTTTATTAACAGCTATTTTTGTCATTAGAGGAATATGTTTGAATTAACATTAATTGAAAGGTCAAATATATAAGAAAAACATTTTAGAACTTTTCATCGTAAATAGCATCTTTGTTGTGTTCAAGAGATCATTAAAAAATATTCATGCATATCTCGTAATTTCAAAAAAGTAATTTATATATATAATATGATAACAAAATTTTTTGTGGCTTCTCTTATTAAGAAAATCTTTTAAATCTAACTATTATTTATTCTTGATGATGATTCTCTCATGATTTCATTTTTTTTTCTTCACCACTTTATCAAATAAATTTGATCTAATGATGATGCATTTATTTAATGACTCATGATGATAAATATGACGACTATAAATACTTTTTCTCTGCACATGCATTCTTAGTCATATGAAAAGGAGAAGCAATGAGGCTTATCGAAGAAAAATAACGAGACACCATTCATTTGAATCAATATGAAGATATTTCTTTATATAAGTATACTATAATTCTTAATAAAAATTATCATATATTTATTTTGTATTTAGTTTTTCATGATATCGTACAATTCTAAATAGACACTGAAAGAAAATTATTCTTGGTACAGAAAATGTTTTAATCAAGTAAAATAGTTATGTTCAAATCGTCAAAATTAGACTTTTTCTATTGATTTTTGTTCATCATAAAATATTAAGTAATATTTATAAGTCTTTCATCTATCACTGAAAATATCTCATAGATTTGAAAGTTCTTATGAATTTCTTGAAGTCTATTTTACAAATATTAAAAATTGTACTAATACTTTGACGACCCAAAATATCACAATATCGAATAAATCGATTTATATATATTCAAATAATAATTGTATTATACCTTTTTTAGCTGCGTATAATATTCGTTAATTTCATCGTATTCTTTTTCTAAAGAAAATTTTTTTTGATTGATGTGCGTATTAAGTTGTAGAATAAAGCAAACAGCAGCTTTTCTTTGATTATAATGCATCTGATTCATATGGTGTTCGATGCAATGTATACGTTTTCTCTCATTTATATTAGTCATAGATATCGCTTTCTGTTTGAAAATGGCAGTCATAGGTTTCATTTCTTCTGTATTTGATATATTTGAGTTTGTGCGAAGCAAAAAATTTGATGAATGAGATACGCATACTGTCGTTTTTTTATTATCAAGTACATTTAATCGATTCAGTATTGAATAATAATTGCTCGGTACATTACAAGGTAATATATGGAAATTTTTTATCAAGTTGTTTCTATTGTTTTCATCATATGTTTTTGTTGTTTTTCCAAATGAAGGAAAGAATTGCAAATTATATTTTTCTTTTGCAATCATTTGTGTAAATGATACATGTTCTCTAAGTAATACTGGTAATGAATGAGTAGAATTATAGTGATTTAATTGGAAAGAAAAGTTAGAATGATTCAAAAGATAATTATTTGAATATGACTGTTTTAACATGTTTTGTAGTATTTGATTGTTTGCTACCAATATATTGCCGCTGAACGTTGATCAAAAAAAGTTCAGACATAACATATCAAAAAAATGGGAAAAAAAATAACGTTTTTAATTTGTTATTTTATGTGAAAAATAATGCTGAATTTTAATTGATATGAATATATGAAATTTTAAGCTAAACGAATGGCGCTATCAATAAAATCAACAAATCTTTTCCCCAAAGTATATCTAAGACATTCTCTCTTTTTCTTTTCCTGTGGATGATTATTAACATTATTCAAGCGATACGTAAAAGGAAACAAACCATGTGAAATATCAAGGTATGTATATACAATTATGATGATAAAATCAATTTATAAACTTGATCATTATCTATTTACAAAATGCGTTGCCGACGTAGTTAAATGATGTGTTTTTTCCTTTCGTTTATTTCGTATTCTATTGGATAAAAATTAAGCAAGCTTCGTAGAACAGTCACACGCTGCAAAACTATACACCTTTCTATCTATGAATATCCAATCATTAAATTACAACTAATAAAGCGATGCAATCTTTTGCGTTCTTCCCATCCTTTACTCGCCTTACAATTGAGTGTTTTTTTTCTTCCGAGAATAATAGAATGCAGTCAACTGTGACTGCATAGGCATAGATGCATACATAGATGCAGCAATCGTGTTAGCTTTCGCTCTACTTGCGAACGAAAAATCTATCTGCATGCATCTTATATATTACCTCACATTAGTCTTTATATAAACGACAAACTACGAACGGTAACGTATACGAAGGATTTTTACATATCTATGCGTTTTCATATGCTTCAATATAGGAGACGAATAGTCAGAATTTTATTCATAAGGATTTCACTGAGTGACGTTTCACTATTGATTTATGAAAGTCTCGTTCGTTGGCAAAGATTGAGAATCCCATTCAAATGATTCAGCGCAACACATGTATAGAACCTAGCGAAAGAGATAGATTTAACATCGGATTACGTTAGATGGCGATGCCTTTTAGAAGAATCCATAGAATTCATCCTAGTCTTTATCAAATTCCTTGCCAACGGACTCCAAACTGTGTTACTATAGAAAAAGCTTCTATTAGATCATTTTAAAACCAATGGTCCCATCAGATCAAGTTCGTTCACATCTTACTGTTAAAAAATTTAGGAGATATCGGGTTCATGAAATTTTTACCTATTATTTTTTGTTGCAATTAGCAGTAGAAGGCACACGCCAGAAGATTGTTATTACCATTTTCCTAACACCACGAGAGTGTCTGCGATCCTTGGTCACACAAATAGAACTAGTTCTGTAAAAATTGATCAAAGCTTAATTAGTTACGAGCTTTTCCGTTTGTACCTGATAAGTATAAATACAGGAGCCGTGCGAAGGTCCTAAGGTTGGCGGGAGGGGGAAGGAGGGTGCAAAGGATTATATGCAATAAAATTTTGGGAAATTGGCCCAAAACATTCAGAAAGTCTACTCTTATCGTTGGAAAGAATCTAAAACTTTCAATTATTCGGGGGAGGGGAACACAGTGGGCAGAAAAAGGATGTTAGGAGCAATTTCCAGCTTTCAAATCGCTTTTGAATCGAGACTATGCGCATTATGTAGGCTCTAGTGAGCTATAAACGTTCCGAAAAGGGTTAGTGCTTATTGCTTATTTCTCTCGAGATATTTAATTTTTATGGTTTTTTTAGCGGAAAGCTATGGGTTCCCTCAGCTTTATGTAAAAAATCAATTTTCGAATATCAGCTTGAAACTTTGTTTAGAGGAAGGTCTAAAAAAGACCAGTTTATTCTGAAAGTTTTGATTTTTTGGGTTAGTTCTATACCGAATTACGAGTATAGGAATAAATAGTCCTTTCGTATCACTTATAACACGAAATATGAAATGTTTATATTTAAGGATAGAAATCACTAACAGATTCGAAACTTTCAAAGTAGACTAGTCTCACTGAAATCTTTATTCCCCAAAGTTTCAAGTCGAAATTCAAAAGTTCATTTTTCAGATGAATCTGAGGGGGCGATGGCGTGGTGCTAAAAATCCATGTTGGCTCTTATGTTTGGGACACCATATTTGAAAAAGAGTTTAGCCGGGCATCTTTGGACATCGACTGGAAATAGATCATGACTTCCTCTCGAATAACAAATTAAAACTTGAATTAAAGCTTCAGTTAAATTCTATCGATGAACTATATTGTTCGCTGATAGCTGTTTTTCGGTATACTGGGGGTATATTATTCACTGTATCGCACCATAAAGCATTTCAGAAAGTCAGAATCATATGTAATATACAGTAAATATGTAATACTGTATAACTATACAATAACTCATGAATAGAGCTATATCCTTAAGGGTATATTCCCCCTCTCCCCTTTCTGGCACTTTTCAAGAACGGCTCATCAGAAAATTCTGAAATTTGCAAGGCTGGATGGATCTTGGTGAGTAGAGCGAAAGTTGTCATAGACTCGAAATTTCCAAATCCTGCCTGATAGGAGAAATCAAGGTCCTAAGAGCTAAAAAAGACCCCTTTACTGTCCCCCCCTTTTTGAGCTATAGTACATCCGGTAGGGCTGAGAATTTTTTTTTACAGATACTAGACACTATTTGAGGGGCTACTATTTTTTGTTTCCTTTTATCTCCTTCTACTCAAAAAACAAACACGAGAAGTCTGAGAGTACCCCAAAAAACCATGGTTTTTGGACATAGTGCTGTCTTTTTAAACCCTACCAAACACCAACAGTACATTATATTTTGAAACAAAAAAAAGTAGTCTCCCGAAACACTTTTTCCGATCAATAGAAGAAAGTTTCACCTCAATCAAATGTACTTTGGCGGAGAAACAGAGACAAATCTACACTTTTCCCCTCACAAACTCGGTCTTCTGGAAAACCAAAAATAAAATGTAAAGTTTGATATTTTCCGTAGAAAATGATAAATCTTTTTAGATTTTTCGGCACTTTATACCTATATATTAGTGCTTGAAATACGTCCAGTAGATAGAGGACGACTTGAAGAATATGCTGAGCAAAAAAAAAGAAAGTGAAAAATTTTCAAATTTTTGATCGGGAAAGGGGGGTACCCTTAATATAAAACATAACTTTTACTTATATGGCCCCATTAATGATATTTACGAATTTTACGTACTTTGTGATACCTGGTGCTTAACAGATACTCTCTATCCATTAGTACTCAGAATATGCTCAAATACAGCACCGTAGTAGCTTCGATGTTAGCTATGATATAGGCTCAGATTTCGAAAATCAATTTTGTTGCCTGGCTGTCCACTATACCGCTTTCCATGTTAGATGGTCCTCCGCTATTGGAAACCTTCCCTATTGGAAGCCCACTCCGGAGAGATCGACCTGCCAAATATATTAGAAGTTCCCTCATTTTAAAAACCTAATGAGAGGTTCGTGGAAATTTTCATTAATATTTTCATAATAAAACTTTAAAAATTGCAGAATTTTAAGGTAAAAATGCACTGAATTCTTATCTGTCACCAATAAAACCTCGAAATTGCTTTGAAAATCCCTAGAAAACTGCAAAAACTCTGAAAATTCTCTTAAGGCTTTTAAAAAACTTTAGTACCTGAAATCTTTCGAAAATATTGCAACATAACAGAAGCCCATCCCGAAAATTTTGGACACTCGACACTTAGAAGCCCATGAGGGCTCCGATTGTGGGAAGAGATTTAGTTTCTCATGAATTTTCTCTCATAGAATTTCATTCCATTATTTGTTAACTGTGTAAGCGGAATATTTTTATATAATAATTTCAAGCAATGCAGTTTCTTTATGTTCGGTAATTTTACTTGATCCTAAGCGTTTGGAATGACTATCTTTTAACATCTCATTAAAATCAGTATTGACTGAAAGTGCTACGAATATTCACGGAAACTAACAGTAAGCGTAAATAAAACTAACTGAAGTGGGCATTGAAACCGAGACTGGCCTACTCAAAGCCTACCGAAATCATGACTCCGACTGAGTTTAGGGTAAACAAAATATTCCGTGTGACCAAACTACGATTAAGGCAAACCGAGACTAATTAAAACTGTGGATAAGATTAAGACTAAATAGAACTGAGACGAAACTCTTACGAGGGAGGTACCCTGAGTGATTAACCGCTTTTGAATTCAGACTTCTTGCATAATGTAGACCTCAATGAGATATAAAAAACTTCAAAAGGATAAGCGCCCATATGCCTTTCTTCCAGAATTATAGTCATTTTATTGGAATCTTGAGGGTATAATACGGTACACATTAACAAATCGAATGATGGTTTTTCGACCTGAAATTCTGCCCACAGATAGGCTTACGTGTAGCTAGGATGGTCTGCAATTCTCAGCATAAAAGAATGTTTCTTTCACGAGATATTAAATTTTCAAAAACCACACATATTTTACGAACGATGCGAGACTCACACATTTTTTCGAAATTTAATATCTTGTAAAAGAAACATTCTTTTGTGCTGAGAAATGCAGAGCATCTTAGCTACACGTAAGCCTATCTATGGGCAAAACTTCAGGTCGAAAAACCATCATTCGATTTGTTGGTGTATACCGCACTATACCCTCAAGATTCCAATGAAATGACTATAATTCTGAAAGAAAGGCATATGAGCGCTTATCCTTTTGAAGTTTTTTATATCTCACTGAGGTCTACATTATGCAAGAAGTCTGAATTTAAAAGCGATTAATCACTTGGGATACCTCCCTCGTTAGTTTGGTCTTGGTTGCAATTTCGATATATTTCTGATGAACAACGATGAAAAATACTGTAATTAACTAGATTGTAGAAATAGTGTTTCGAATTCAATCATCCTATGCAACTGAATCTTAATCACTTACAAATTTATCTATTGTTCTTGTAGAAACACAAAAACAAACATTTATCCTGAGTGAATTTGAGGAAAAAGTGAATTTTGTGTGTGAAAGAGGTGAACGCCTGAAAACTACTTTCGCCCTAGTTTCTTCTGCGCATGTATCGTCCCGTGCTCAGTTTTCGAAACGATGCTTCAGATATCGTTTACTAAAAGTCTAAGATGCCGAACGCTCAATGCAGAATGGTCAGATACCGCTAATATTTCGCTTCTTGACTGCATCTCTGTGATGACCTTGATCCTAGTTACACAACTAGAGTCCTGCGGGACAAACTTTTTTATTGTCCCGTCCCGAAATATTTTTTAATAGCCCCGATCCCGAATGTCCCGTTCCGAATTTTTTCGAATTGTCCCGAAAAATCCCGTTTGTCCCGTTAATTGATAGGAATATAGAAATATTGTTTTGTGAAAGACGAACATGTCTTTTCTCTACTACCGGTAGATAACACGGATTCATATAGATAATTATTAGATGAACTAGCTAGTTTTTTATTTATATAGTCGGCAGCACAATATCGAGCAAGGAGTACGTGTGAGTCTATATCAAATTATTAATTCACTGCTTACCAAATGAAATATTGAAACATTAATGAGCATTTGATTGCATCCAGCCAAAGTGTAAGAAAAAGTTCTTTTTTGAGATATAACTGCGTTTTAAACACTCACCCTCATGCACACACTAATTGATGCACATAATATGCTAATTAAAGGATACGATTTGTTTAAGTTATAATAACAGTGAAAGATATGATAAGAATAAATGAAAATGATCAACTTTGAAAGCAGCTAGCAATAGTTTTTTCTCCGTTTTTCTATTGTATAGGATGATTCGTACGTAGTTTTACGATAAAAACTGAATATCTTCACTCTATTTCAATCAAATGGTCTAATTTTTTTTATCGATGATAGAGGGTCATTCAATTTTTTTTTCACCAGAAAACCTAAGTTGAGTTAATACTATAGCTTTGACAAGAAAATGTGGTCTTATACGGGCGTTTAGGAAGATTTCAGTACATTGGCCATTCCAAATCTGATGTGGGAACGGAAATCATTATAACTTCATTCTATTCTACCTAATTAGTCTAAATTCTTCCCTAAGTGCAAAGGTATGTCCATCGTTGAACTCATTTATATGTGATAAACTAGGCTACGATTCAAAATTCTGAGACAAATAGATGATTTCTTTGTTCGACCCCGTACTAGGCCACATTTTCTCGTTGAAGCTATAGTATTAGCTCAACTTAGATTTTTCTATAAGATTTTCTAATGAAAAAAATTTGAATAAACCTCTATCATCGATAAAAAAACCAGACTATTTGAGTGAAATAGAGTAAAGATATTCAGATTTTTTTATCGTAAAGCTACTTATGGATCACCCTGTATTATTTATTTTAATAGTGAAATATTTGGAAGAAAATAGGGAGCCTCAAATTTACGGCGTGTTTTGATGTGAATTTAAGAAATTCGGGACATCGAATTTTTCCGAATAGTTCCGATCCCTCACCCTCCCGAAATTTTTAAATAGTCCCGATCTCGTTTGTCCCGTCCCGAAAAATTTTCGGGACAATCCCGAATGTCCCGCGGGACGGGACAAACGGGATTTTTCGGGATTCGGGACTGTCCCGCAGGTCTCTATACACAACTGTAAGAAATGTTTAATTTATCGACACAGCTTTGATTATATCAGAAATATTTCGCATAATTAGGAAAAATGTAATTGTGGCAAAAAAATAATGTATAACTATACAGAAGAAACTAGTAAACAACCTATATATAAGGAAAATGCACGAAATAGGAGATATAAACGGTGAAAGAGAGTAAACTGAATCATTAATTTGTCGCGCCATCGTGTATCTCAAATTATACTATAGAAAATAATATTATAACACACAGTTCAACAAGTTTGGCCTAACCTGACCTGTTTGCCTGATGCAAAATTATATGATCGGTTTATACCAGACTAAAATTTCAAAATTCAACTTGATCTGACGACTTGTCAGGCAGTGGACTAAACTAATAGTTCTGATACCGATCGAGGTATGAATGAACACGACGATCGTTTTGGTATAATCATTTAGAATGATCGTCATTCCAATTTTAAAAGACTACTGTACAAAAATTTTGATCATGAAAAATCGTCCTTAACGAGTAGCATTACAATGCAACGATTGTTAACGGCTTTGAAATAATATCGAAGGGTACTGTAAACGCCATCTATAAATGATATCTAGAGGAGATATTCTGTTTGTAGACACAAAATTTTCTCTTTTTTCGTTCTTTTATTTTGATGTTTAGTATATAGGCGTTGAATATTCTGTATCAAATAAACAGATTTTGAGAAACCAAAATCTGCTTTTTCTGTATATAAAAACCGTGAAAAAACAGCTGTTTTAAGTCAAAAGCATGTGAAATTCTTTGCATTTTTCTGAAAACTGAATTCTCAAGGAGAAACCTGAAGTTTTCTTTTCTTGGTTCTTACAGAGTGCGACCGATTGGGCTGAAACTTTTTGTCGATGGTGCAATCAAATTGAATTGTGTCTTTTTTTCTCTTAGAAAATATTTTACCTACAAAAGTATTATCAACCGAAAGGGTGTCTTTTAATAGTGCTTCTAGTATTGTTTTTGAGTTTTCCAAGCTCAGGAATCGTTTTTTCGAAGAAAACAACGTCTATTTACATTTAATCCTAAATGCTACAGAAAATTTACTTACAAGGGAGCCTTTCCAGATACGAGAGTGCTTTTGAGTCAGGGTTTAGTGCATCTTATAGGTTTTGGTAAATTATGTTTATGATTAAAAGAGTTCGGGCCCATGGCATGTTTCTGATGAGATATCGAGGTTTTAGTGAATTTTCCCTCAAGGACCCTACTTTTCCAGCACAACTTTATTTTCGAATTTTTCACATGAAACTTTACTCATATAAACACTTCAGCTAAACTAGTTTGCAGAAAAAATTCAGAACTTTTCAACGAAGTCTCTTCGAGATATGAAGATGATAAGATAAGGCCTTTTTTTGTATAGATAGTATATAGAGCAAGTATTTTTTGAAATCTACATACCTTGAAGAGACTTCATCAAAAAGTTCTGAATTTTCTTTGCAAGCTAGTTTAGCTGAAGTCTTTATGCAGGTAAAGTTGCATGTCAAAAATTCGAAAATAAGGTTGTGCTGCAAAAGTAGGGTGTTTGAGGCGAAATTCACTAAAAAGTCAGTATCGCGTCAGGAACATGCCATGCACCCGAGCTCGTTTCAACATAAACATAGTTCACGGAGACTTATAAGATGTACTGAGCTCCGACTGAAAAGCGCTCTGGCACTTGGGAAGGTTCTCTTGTTAGCGTGGTTCAAAAGTTCCGGCTATAGTATTTAAAGGACTTTGTTGGTTAACATGTCCCGTTGAGAGATGAGAAACTGAACATACGAAGTTATAGAGCCTTTTGAGACACATCCAATGATATACAGTAAGTTCTACTTTTAAAAGACTTTGAAAACATTAGAATCAATCTACTGATAGATGATTACAAGTTCCTATCTAAACATGATTAATGACTTAATATCATGGTCTTTGGTATTAGCCGAAAGCAGAGTCCACGACATATTTCAGTGATACTGTCATGGAAATTTACCTAGCTATATCGATAGATAGATAGACGGACAGACAGATGGCTGGATAGATGGGTATATGGATGCATAGATACATGGTTAGATAGATGAGTGTATCTGTGAGCGTAAAGTCACGAGATTATAGATATTAAAATATTTGTATTTGAATACAAGAGTGAAGAAAAAGCGAAAATTCCGTACTTTATCGTACTACTGAGTAAGCTGCTCCAAATGCAAACTTCCCACACCATTTGTTTTTGGGCTTATTTATATATCATTCGATAGAACTTTTCGCGCTGATTGTGAATATCTGATTTTTAATCTCATGAGCGCAAGTTTTCACCAAAAAAAAGCCGAAAAACTTCAGAGGACAGTTTTGAATAAAAACTCGCTAGCTGTTTTTAAATACTAAGGAACTCAGCTCTCATACATTCTCAGAAGTTGAATCTATTTTTTTCTTACTCAACATTGAAAACTGTATATAGAAAACTATTTTGTAAAGTTCTAATCCAAAAAATCAATTTTTGGTCTCACAGGGATTTAACGGAACCGACATTCCTCGAGCCCGATTTTGTAAACCTATCTAGTTTTTTGGTTTAGCAAATATAATTATATTTCGCACATGAATAAAATCACTATTTGATGCAAAACAAAAGTACGTTCGCCTTTTTTTCGAAATTTGTTCTCGTTCTTGAGATATTCGATTATTACTGTAATTTGGACTACCTTACCTAAAATCGGACAAGTCATTTATCGGTAAACCTTTTATTTTTCGTTCACGAATGTAAAGTAACATGATATTCTGAATCAACATCCGAAATTCCGTGGATTTACCCTAAAAACAGAATATATCCCTAAAGGTCTCAATTATAAGGTTCATGAGAAACCTTATGCTGACAAACCTCGAAAATCCAAAATTTCAGCTCGTTCGAACATTTAAGTGAAAAATTTGTTTTTCACTTAAAATTCTGTAATATTATCTATTTGAGCTGAAGGTCTCAGTTTATTCCAAATTCACATGTGTCGACCTACTACAAAAGTATTAGTCAAATCGATGACATTGACCGAGAAACATTTTACTAGAACCGCTTGTGCCTTATGCATAATACTTCTAAACAAGTACGGCGAGAATACGTCGATTGTACGTGGCAGATTAATACTATCCGTAAGTGAGCGCTATAAAGAATATTGTATTATGTTTTAAGGAATATATATATATGTTGTTTTGTATACGATCATGAATTATAGATTATAGTTTCCCATAAATTAGCAGTATATGGTAGTTTATGTATTGTATTGTTTGAGTCTAGATACCACTAATATAAACAGCTTTGTGACTGATATTCAAATTGTGAAAAAATGAGGCAGCGCTGTCGATGCCTTCTTCGTATAGAAATCATAAAACTAAATGAAATCCATTAATTGAAAAAATATATGAGTAATAATTAGACAATAAACAATGAAAGTTCTATATCGGACAGTCAGATGCACCCCTTTTGTTGACGTACATGTTGCTTACGTGATATTCGAACTTGTAAAAAGCATTTAAATACTATATGAGCAGATTTTTGTTTTTTGTTCGATTAAATGGAGCCGTCTTAGTTTTGTACTTATCTTTCTTTTGAGTAAATTTATCGATAGGAAAATCTGAAATTGATATGGTACGTAAATCTTGTGTGAGTTACTAAAAACAACAAATGAATATTAAGAGAGGGTCCGCCAAACCACCAACCAAACCGGCTGGAGCTAAA
>JAJEKB010022055.1:0-17948 GCA_022393335.1 Macrotrachela quadricornifera | reverse complement strand
TATGTATATATAAGTTGGAGAGACGTATATCGATATAAAGAAAAGAAAAGTGGGGAATGTGATATATCCCATCTGTCCTTCATATGATGTGTCTGTTATGAGTCATTTGATCTAATTTTTTTGATTATTTCTTATACAGG
This sequence comes from Macrotrachela quadricornifera, assembly GCA_022393335.1. NCBI lineage: Eukaryota > Metazoa > Rotifera > Eurotatoria > Philodinida > Philodinidae > Macrotrachela > Macrotrachela quadricornifera. The sequence goes on along the minus strand of JAJEKB010022055.1, from coordinate 17,808 downwards.
GTGTCCTAGAAATACTGAAACGATTTTAATATTTGTCGTTCTCGCGCTTAATAAACCCAAAGTGTTTGAAATTATAGCATGTTATTGGACACGTTTAGTACTACATAACTACAAAGTTTCAGATCTATAGCTTGTACTGTAGTTGAGACTCTGTAGCAACACCGACATATACTTTTTTTCAATTTTCTTGTATTTCAGATCTGGCAAAGTGTTTATACCTTGACTTAGACACATGTTAAAATTTCGAGTTTTTTTCAAAAGATGCATCGTATAAAACTCTACAAAAACTGTATAAACAAATTCCCATTGGAAAGGAAAAAAGTCTTCTAAACCCTTTTTGTTACATACAATATGGCAAGAAGTGGTACTACTATATTTAGGTTTCATTTTGAGTCTGGTAGAAACTATTAACACAAATCAAGAGGGATTTGTTTTTGCAGAACTTTTTACGGAGCATATTCTAAAAAAATTCAAGATTTTTACATGTATTTAAGCCGAGATCGAGACAAAATTAAAAAAGAAATGCTGCACAATCCGAAGATGATCTGGAAAATTGAAAATATAGTATATCTCGGTGTTGCTACAGGTTCTCATTTATAGTACAAGCTATAGACCTGAAACTTTGTAGTTATGTAGCACATAGGATGTTCAATAATACGCCAAAACTTCTGAGATTTTGGTTTTGTTAAACATGAGAACGATAAATTTTAAAATCGTTTCAGTATTTCTGGGACACCTCTTATGCTCTTTGGCGGTTGCCATCAACCAATTTCACTGATCTTTTTATAAATTCCTTTGAGTTTTTTCTGTTCGACGTGTATTTTTTTGATTTTATCAATTATCATAAGTGTGAATGTCTCGAAAATATAAAAAACTTAGACAACAAATGATCATCAAGTGATACTGCTGATGATTTACAAAATAGTGATTGTCCACCATCACAGACAAAACATGTAGTACATCGACAGTATAACCTGTATTGATCTTCTCAATAATGTAACTTTATCAAGTACTATGCCAAATAGTCGACGATTTTATATAATAGGATTGATTCAATGTAAATATTCAATGATTCGGTTTTTCATTGTTATTGTCATTGATAACCATATTTTCTCAAAAAATCACTGACTATGTCTGAACACATAAAAACAGTGAGACTGAACATTAAAAGATTAATTGCTCGCCAAAAATTTTGTTTGTCGTAGTTTAGAACTGGTGTTTGTGACACGTTCAGTAAATTCCTTGTGTCTTCAAATTTGAGGCCACCAAGATCAGTTCAAATACATAATCTAAAAGCGCTATTGGAGCATGTAATCATATATGGCAATACGCGACTATAATATACGATCGTTATATGTTCAATTTTATAACATCTTTGTAGAAACGACTGTGAGCGATGCAATGAACACTAAATATATTTAATTTTTAATTTATTATTTTCTTTTATTTTAGGTCACTGTGTTATATAAAACAATAAGTAGTAAATATAAGTTTTTTTAGTTTATTTTTTTCTGTGTTTTAGATTTTATAATATATGCATCAATAAACAGAAAGTATAATTTTTTCTTAATTTATTTTTTTCTAGGTTATTGTGATACAAACATTAACAAGTAGTAAGCATAATTTCCATTTTATTTATTTTTACTTTTTTAACTTAGATTATTCTTTTTGAATAGAGAAACTTGATAAAAAGAGACATAGTAGAAAGAAGATACAACTCACCGTAGTTATACTATAATCGATCAAAACACAATTATATACGGAGTTCGTAACGATCGACTTGGAGTATGAAAAATGTTGACAAACCAAATAAAAAATTTATCATATATTCTTTTGTTGTAGTTTATTGTTTTCTCTTTATTGACATAATGCAACAGTGCGTAGTATATATATGGTCTGTTAATAGTAATATAAAGAGAATGAAATAGAAACAAAATAACTCTATGTATTGATGCATGCATGTAGCAAAATTCTTTCTTCCATTAATGTACTTTGCAATGAGTAACCAAGGTAGACTACATACAAGCTCAAAAGTTTTAAAGCAAAATTACTTGAACTTATTACAAACTCCGCTGCTTCTTCAGTTCAAACGAATAGTAGTAGTAATAGTAATGATAATAACTGTCATTATCTTTCGAAATATGTAGATAATTCACGAATATCACAAAAATTAGATAAACTAACTTGATATTTCCAGTTCAACCATCGTACAATAGAAACAAATGATGTAATTGATTTTTGGAATGCAATGATCAATTCTTTAATAGCATTATCAAAAGTTACAGGTTAAATCTTAGTTATGTTAGCAAATATTTTCGCCGCCTCACGATATTTGAAAAATTAACAACAAAATATTAATCCTTCATCTCCTAAGACTGTTCCAGCAAAGTTAGAATCGATTCAAGTATAGGAATAGTCTAAATACGGATCCAATATACCAAGGATGTAGTCAAATTTCAATGAAGCTCTTTTCCTGTGATACTTAAAAATTGATTGAATATATTTATATCGAATATATGTACTTGTTTCGATAACTGGTCGATGTTCCATACCATCAGAACGAATAACTGTTACGATGTTCAATTTTGATTACTATACGATTTAAATGATAAATATTTTCTAGTTAATGGTTTGATTAATCGATTTTGAAAATATCAATCACTATGCAGTCAGATTAATAAGTGAAAATTATGTCAGAAAAATAAAAACTTTATATCACTCAATCCGAATGAATCGAAAATGATCTAACCGGAAGTTAAGAATTAAATATCACACTTTGCGTGACAAAATTGATTTGATTGTATAGGTACATATTTCTGCAGAAAGTTATTTTTCTACAATAAAGCATGTAAAATATTTTTTCACAAGAGAAATATATCGAGTTTAACTGGTAAAAAGTAGAGATGAGCATCTTGCTCAAAAAGTGAAACAACAGCGGTAAAGAAACATTTAAAAATTATTAACAGTAAAATTTAATGAAGTTTTAGTTTCTGCTTAGAATAATTATTCTGTCGATGCCATTTTGTTTTTTTTTCTTTTAATTTAACACAAATTATACATATTGTTCAGAAATATTAACATTAACTCTGCTTTTCGAGATTTAGTTTTAAAAAATTTACCAATTAATATGATTTATGAACATCCAGGCCGCTACCAAAATAAGCGTCATATTTTATATTATAGTGGGTGATGGTGGGCGGCACACCTATCTTTCTGCCGCCTAGAAGATGCATGTCTCTAGTAGTGCACGAAGGTTTTTTTTACATTCAATGAAGAAAATGAAATGCAAAAAAGTAAAAAAGAAAATTGAATAAAGTATCCAGTCGTTCACTAAAATTGGTTAATATATGATTCTTTAAAAGTCGAATTATTTAATAACACATATGTTTACTTTGAATCGGATTGGCTCATCCGAAATTTGATCGATATTGAACACTAGCTTTTATAATACTTTTGATAGATTTAATCATTCTGTTCTGATTTAGACTAGTAGGAGTAAATTCGTATATAGAGATATACAATCACCTAGAAATAAGGTAAAGAATAATTATATGAAAAATATATATTCTCGAAAATGGATTTCCTGTTATTTCTATCCAGCTGAACAAGAATTTGTTCAAAAAATATATAAGAGATAACAGGTGACAGTTTACGTAAGATAAAAAGTAATGTTTATACCACCGCAGCTGTCATGAAGTTCTATTAAGATATTATGTACTAATAAAATATTAGAGATTAGGTAAGAAAAACAATCGAAAACAACAAGTGCTTATGTAGTACTATACAAATAATTGTAAAATAGATCCCTAGAATCCTATGGCATCAATATAGAGTTTACAATATTATATTACGAGAACACGTTTGAGTGGTATGACTTTTTTAGTTTGTTTTATGAATATCATGCCTCAAATGACAGCTGTGCCTCGAATTCTTATCTGCATCTGTTATATATATAATTTCTATTACGATATTGAATAGCGAGATTTTCTTATCTAACAGTAAAATTAATCCGTTCAACTCCTCGACTTTTTCATGTATAAAATTATTGCAAGTATAATTTTACTCCCACGCACTATTATATTAAAAGCATTTAAATTAACAGCTTATATAAATATTGGAAAAGAACATTTACTTAAAAAATCAACAGAAGTCAGAGTCAAATTCGAGTAGGATTAGATCATATCTTGTGAATAATCTGAATGTTTTTACAGATAGAGAATATATTCTGAAAAATTTATAGCAAAATTATTTTTAATTACGAAATTATATCATCATCAAAGTGCAATTCAAGTCAAATAACGTCAATTTAACTGATCATATATGTTTGGTTCACTGAATATTCATATGTGAATATACTTGCAATTGTATGTCATGCGTAACATACTATATAACAGCACTATATTAATATTAGAAACATTTAAACGTAACTAAGGATAGAAATGCAAACATTATTTAATAAAATGACAAATAATTTAAGATGTAAAGCTCATTCAGTTAAGTATTTTATTTCTTTAATTAAAATTGTGAAAAACTCAGCTTCATTTTAAATAATGATTCACTATAAATTTTTATTATAATATATAAAACGTCAATTCTTTTTTATTTTACATAAAGGAAATAACGCATTTAATAAGCTTCTTTTCAGAGAAAGTTGACATATGATTTAGAAAAATTTCAATTATCCTATTGATAAGTACTATTAATATTATGTCATCGATAATAAAGCTTTTGTTTGAGTGGTATGATTTTTTAACATTTATTTTAAAAATGTAACTACAAGAAAAATTTCATGGAATATAAAGTCGTTCCTATTTATGCAAACCATTCTTTCTTATATTTAAAATTTAATTATTGAAAAATACATTTAAAGTACATCTACTTTCTAACTATGTGAAATAATTTAATAAAAATTAAAATTAAAATTAATGCTGTTTTTTATTTATTTAAAAAGAAGAAACAACGTTTCAACATGGTCTACAAGAGTTTCATTTAATTACCAACACAACCATTTTGGTGCTCGATTTTGTGATTTCATGGCATAAAGAAAACAATCTAAATAAAAAATTTAATATTTACTTTCTATAAAGTTTTTTTTTGCTTAAACTTACTTCGTTTATGTCGTTCTGTATTCATTTGATTTTGTTCCTCGGTTGATGAAATTCTTATTAAATTCTATAAAAAAAAATAAAATAATTCTTATCAATTTAATTATTCAATTAACATACTGTATGATCAACAGGAAAATCAGAATTACTCCACAAAATTTCATCAGATATTAATGGTTTACTTTCATTCATATTGATACACATTAAAATAAGGAGTATGATACTTATCATTAATCGATACATGATCTTATATGAAAATATGTTTTCAAGTATTTTAAATGTAAAATATTTGTGTAGTAAATGAGATATATATATATATAGGCACTTTTTATGTAATTTGTTGAATAATGAAGAGGAAGAGAACAAGAGAGGAAATAGAAAAGAGAAAAAAATGTAGTGAAATCATCAAGTCATGTTTTCACACTTCAATGGAAAACAATTTACATAAGATATCATTTCTCAAATATCTTGTATTTTATTATTAAATATCCTTTTAATTTGATTTCCTCACGGATCTTATTCATACTAACATGAAAAAAATTTATTTCACAAAATAATCATATACATACAGATGTTTGCAAAGAAAAAACGTGATAATCTTCTTCTAAAGAAGTGCTTTTTGAAGTCTTTTATAGTGTAGTAAATAGTCTACGACGAGTACCATACAAGAGCATAATTCTCATATTCTTTTGGTCGCTTATAAATATATCGACGAGGGAAAAAATGACAGTTCTATAGATACAACATATAGTATATCTGTCGAGGGTTTATTTCGTTAAAAAAAAGGCTCTTTTAGTTACTTATAATAATAAAGAAATGAATTTAAAAAAAATATGTATGTTCATTTATCTATTTAGTTCGTGTATAATAACTATAATTAATAGTTGCATGTTTTTTTACTTGATTAACAATTCCATTTAGATCTATTTTATTTATTTTAGTTTGTTTTGGAATATGAGATGTTCGAATTTGTGGTAAATCATTACTATTATAAAAAAGAAAAGTTAAAAGAAAAAAAAAAGAAAGAAAAATTTAATTACTATTGACGATATGTTTTAAATGATAATAATTGATTATTAATATTTTTTGGGAATGTTGTAGGTGGGTAAAGTGCACGACGTAATGTATTTAAATTAACACATACACCATTTGGTTGTAAACGTTGAAGTTTTTCATAAATTTGACGACATTCATTTTCATCATTATGTGATAGTATTGTTTTTGATGTGTTTATATTAATTCGAATAGATGGAATATTATTTATATGTTGTGTTGTCATTATAATTAGTAAAGAAATGATGGTGAAACAGATCAATCTATATTTTTGATTATTATTAAAATCAGGCGTTTCGTAAAGTGTACTTTTTTTTTTCAATAGCAACGTACACAGTTCAACAATGTTGATGAACTTAGGATGTATTGAAGTAAAAGAAATAGCATAGTAAATCAATGAAAAAGAGAATGAGTATTGAGAATATTTAACTGTACAAAATTTAAATTCTACAATATATTTACACTATAACCTTTCGAATAGAATTGGTTAATAAGGTGTGTTAAAAAAATATTTGCAGCATAATTTATTTTGCAAATATCTCTATAAAGTCAAATGATAAAATATTGCTTTTTCTTTTAAAAGATACGCCATGAGAAGCTCTACAAAAGATATAAAACAAAACCCTATTGACTTATTTTCATTATTTCTTCTACATTTAAAATGAAAATAATATCCATGATAATGTCACATGTCAGCGTATATCACAGAAAAAAAATATAGGAAATGATTTTTATGTTTTCCATATATGTCAGCTTAAGAAAACGATAAACGCTGATTTTGTTTTAAGATTGTTGACGCTCAATGTACTTTGTAGAAGTACTCAGTTAAAAGAGTGTCTATTTCTTTTTTTTTTGCAACTTAAAAATATTAACATATACCTGGTGTTCAATTACACAAGATGGCTTTTTTTAATTTTTAATAATTTTTATTCAGTATTATTTGTAGCTTGCTGAAACTGAAGACATTATATTATAGAAAAAGAAACGAAATCATAATATAATTGCTACTAAATATAATATTTTTTAATATTTTAGACTTGTCTGTCGAATCTTACTGCTGTTGCTATTTATTAATTTCTTTAGTTTTCTTCTAGATACGAGCAATTAATCTATATCTTTCTTATACGCATATCATAATTGTTCATAGTCCAAAGAATATTATTGTTTATGCGATTAGCAATAAGTGTTTACTATTCAGAATAAGAAATTTTTATTGTCAATGATTTATTAAATCCAACTAATACATTTTAAATCTTAACAATAGTAAAGATTATTGACATAATTATAATAATTTATAGTGAAATGAACAAAGAAAATGTTGTTTGTTTAATCAGTTCTCTTGCAAAGGTTATTGTGGAATTTTATGATTTTATTTGAATGTTTACTAAAGAACGATATAAACTATCATAGGATTGTATTTTTCCAGAAAATTTTAGGATTAATAGGAATTCAAATTTTTTTTAATAATATAAAGATAATTATTTCAAACGTTAAATCTATAATATATTCATTGTTAGACAAACAAACGAAAAAATAGAAATTTATTGTTTAACAATAAAATTTGGTATATGAACTGTACTTTTATATATTGGTTGTTGCGTAATTAAATTTGATAGATCTTTATGTAATCCAATAATTAATTGTTTTAATTCTCTATGTTCATATTCAATTCGTGCTAATCGACCTTTCACTTGTGCCATATCAAGGTGTTCCATAGGTGTTGATGATTGATTTGCTTGAAATGCTTGTTCAGTACGTAAACGTCGTTCTTGTTCTTCAAGAAGACGATTATAAAGACTAAATTAATATAAAAATAACTTAGAAAAAAAAACATTTTTTTTTTTGAATTATTATTCAAACTTTTTTTGTGCTGCTAATTTTTCTTCACAAATAGCATCACGTTCACGTATTATTTCATTAATGGATTCAAGGCGAATTTTTTCATTTTGAAGTTGAGTTTCTTGTATAGCTTCCTATATGTATACAAAAAAAAGCCCTAATAAAATAATTTCATTTTCATATAATACATTAAGTTTTCGTTCAGTTATTGTTTTTTCAAGTTGACGTTCTTCATCATATTGTTGATTCATATATTTTTTAACTTCATCAACTTTTTCCTATGTTGTAGATAAAAAGAAAAATTTAAAGATTAATTAGAATATTAGATATTCTATTTTAAAAGCAAAGAAGAAGAAGATTGAATCAAAGCATTTATCTAATTAATAACTTACCTTATGTTCATTAATATAAACCTGTATGAAATGTATTAGTTTTTTTTTATTCGTTTATTTAAATTGGGAAATTTTATATAAAAAGTTTTAACAAATGATATGAAAAATAAATAAGCTCACCTACTTGAACAAGTTGAGCATAATCATTATTAAGTGTTGTTCGAAGATGTTCAAGATATTGTGTTGCTTGAAGTTTTTCAGCAGGTGATGATGATTGATCACGTCGTTGTTTCATAGCAAAATTTAATTCACGTTCACTATTAGCTAATTTTTGTTCAAAACGTCGTTGAGCACGATCAACTGTTTGTCGATGTAATTCACTAGCTGTACCTAATTTAAAGATAAAGATAAAAATGAAATTATCTTTTTTATTTTTACTTACGAGTAACTCTATTTCGATTATTACAACATGATTGTGAACGAAGACAAGATGATCGTGTTCTTTCAGACATTTTTTTAATTCTTTAAAATGAATTTATCAGTCTTCACACTTGATTATAATTCTTTATTGATTTTTTAAATAAGAAAAATATTTCATAACCTTGATTAACAGCCATTTTTATTCATGTTGTGATGGTATATTCATCAAACAAACTATTCCATTTTGTTCATGACTTACAATGACATCTTTTGAATGTTCAATAAATGGTATAATTCTTAAACCAATATGAATGAAAATGACATATATCTTATAAAATTCTACTGAAAAATGAAATCATTATTACCTCGATAAATGATATATCTTTTAAAAAAGCTATGTTAAGGTATACATATTAATATAATCTTATCACTTATTCTATTTATTCTAGAAGACACAAGTAACATTTAAAAAAAAAAAGATATGCCTACAAAATCTAAGAAAAAAAAAAGAAAAGTTATCTTGTATTTTGATAAGATATATATAGAGGTATTCACAATGATACTTTTGCTTTTATTGAAATAAAGAAAATAAATTTCAATATAAACTAATAATGTTTAAAACATATTTAGTTTTATTATTATTTATCTTTATTTCTTTATCATATTCAAATCGTATTTCATTAGTTGGAAATGATTGGAATATAACAAATAATATAAATTATACAGCACAAGGTTATGTACCTGGAACAATTCATACAATACTTTATAATGCAAAATTAATTCCTGATCCATATATGGATTATAATGATGTTAATTTACGTCATTTAGTTTATAATAATTGGATATTTACAAAAAAATTTAATTTAACATCAGATTTTCTTGCTTCAAATGAAATTACAATTCATTTCGAACAAATTGATACAGTTGCTAATATAACAATAAATTCATGTCCAATTGGTCGAACATATAGTATGTTTATACCATATACATTTAATATTGCTAATTCATGTTTAAAACATGAAAATCATATTCAAATTGATTTTGAATCTCCAGTTACTTATGCATTAAAACAAGCTAATGCATATAATGATACAGTACCACCACTTTGTCCACCTGAAACTCAACATGGTGAATGTCATGTACAATTTATTCGAAAAGAACCATGTTCATTCAGTTGGGATTGGGTAAAAATTTTAAAATTTTTTCCTTCATATAGTTTAAGATAATTTTTAATTAATGAGTAAAATAGAATAAACTATAGATATTTTATCAGGTACCAAAGATTTTAAATATTCTTTTCTAGGGTCCAGCTTTTGCTCCAATTGGTATTACACGTGATATTTATCTTGAAGCTGTAAATACTACTGAAATAATTATTCAACTTGAAAGTGTTAATCTTGCTTCATATAAAACAGAAGATAAAACTTGGCAAATTGATGTTATATTAAGTAGTAATAATGATCCATTTACAAGTAAATTAAAATTTATATTAGAAAATACAACATGGTCATATGAAACATCTATAACATTTAATCATAATTTATCAATATCATTAATAATACCTGATGAATATGTATTACGTTGGTGGCCAAATGGATATGGTGATCAACCATTATATAAATTAACAATATTCAATGAAGATAAATTTATTAATTCACGTTTAATTGGTTTTCGTACTGTTGAACTTATTGAAAATGAATATAAAGATGGAATAAATGGAACATCATTTTATTTTTCAATTAATTCAAAATCTATATTTATTAAAGGAAGTAATTGGATTCCATCTGATTCATTTCAAGAACGTGTTAGTGATGATAAATTTGAACGTTTACTACGTTCAGCACAATTAGCTAATATGAATATGTTACGTATATGGGGTGGAGGAATTTATGAACGTGATTCATTTTATGAATTAGCTGATCGTTTAGGTATAATGCTTTGGCATGATTTTATGTTTGCTTGTAGTCTGTAAGTAAATTAAAATAAAATAAAAATGATTTTCTTTTTCTTTTATTTTCTTTAGGTATCCAATTGATGAAGAATTTTTAACAAATGTTTATGATGAAATAATTTATCAAGTTAAACGACTTCAATCACATCCATCAATTGTTCTTTGGTCAGGTAATAATGAAAATGAAGCTGCTGTTGCACAAAATTGGTATCAAGTACCAGCAGAAAAAATGATTCAAACAAAAGATAATTATAGAAAATTATATGTTAGTACAATAATGAATGCTGTTAAACAAGTTGATAAAGGAAATAATCGACCATTTGTTACATCATCACCATCAAATGGAAAAGAATCAATAAGTGAAAATTTTATTGCAAAAAATCCTCAAGATCCACTTTATGGTACAAAAAAAAAAATTTTTTTTTAATTTGATAAAAATAATCTTCTGTTGTTTTAGGTGATGTTCATTTTTATGGTTATCATGATGATTCATGGGATCCAACAACATATCCAATAACTCGTTTTCTTTCCGAAACAGGTATTCAATCATTACCAAGTATAGATACATGGTATCAAACTACAACAGATTTATCAAATTTAAATTTTAATAGTTCTTTTATTTTACATCGAGAACATTCAGGAAATCAAATGGATGCAATGATGTATAGATATATTTATTTTAATTAATATAGAAAAATTCATTTTCTATTTTTTATTTTTAGGATTCATATTAAAAGTAATTTACCAATACCAATAACAAATGAACCATTAAAACGTTTTACTCAATTAATTTATTTAAGTCAAATACATCAAGCTATGACATTAAAAAGTATTAGTGATCTCTGTCGAGTTTATTCATCAGTTGATATGATTGATCCAAAAACAAGTCAAGGGTAAATTTTCTTTTTTGAAATAAAAATCTTTTATTTTATTTTATAAATTATTTATTTATAGTCATACAATGGGTTTAATGTATTGGCAAATTAATGATATTTGGCAAGCACCAACATGGGCAACAATTGAATATAATTTAAAATGGAAAATGGGACATTATTATGTTCGTCATATGTATGAACCTGTTTATCCTATTACTATTCTTACACCTTATTTAGCTAATATAACTGATGAAAATGCTCAAGTTTCATTATATATTGTTAATGAATTATTAAATGGTGTACGTGGATCTTTAGTATGTTCAATTTATTCATTAAATACATTTATTCCTCGAGTATTTTTTGTTAATGATATTATATTTAATTCACCTGGTGTACAACATATTGAGAGTATTTCATATTCATTATTAATGCGACGTTTTAATTGTACAGATAGTTCTCAATGTATAATACATTGTTTATTTCGATATAGTAAACATGAAGTAGGACAAACATTATTTTTAAATCGACCAAAAACTTATCAAATTTCAAATCCTAATCTTCGAATTCAAAATATTGTACCATTATCATCAACAGATGTTAGTATAACAATAACAGCAGATCGACCAGCTTTATTTGTATGGCTTGATACAACATCTAATATGTCCGGTTATTTTTCACGAAATGGTTTTCATATGTTTGAACCAGCAGTAAATATTATTTTTCATTCATGGACACCAATGACTGATTTTGATAGAGCTAATTTTGATGTACGTTCTATGTCATTATTTAATGTTACATTACCATGATTTTTTTTTTCTTCTTTTATTTAAAAGAAATAAATAAAATATAGAAATATATACATATATATATATTATTTTTATCTATATTCTTAGATCTGTAAAGAGAAAAAAAATGTCCTCTGAACATATAATTTTAGCTGATTCAATTAAAAAAGTACATCAAGAATTACGTCGTGATGTAAATCAAAGTACGATTTATGATATTAAGTTTGAAAAGATTTTCTTTTCTTATTAGAACCAGAAAATATTGAATCAATTTGGAATGATCATGTAGCTAATATTGATAAATTGAATGACTATGCTAAATCAATGCGTCAACTTGCCGAATATCATTGGGCAGAAAAAGCTCATGGTCAAACACGTTTAACATGGTGTTATAAAACTATAAAAGATTATTTTCATGAAAATGAAATCAATGGTCTTGAAAGAAAATGTGCACGAGATAAACGAAAACAAATTTTAACAGATATTTGTGAAAATTGTCAAATAAGAATTCAGTTAAGATATTAATATTAAATATATATATATATATAAATTTATTTTATTTTTATTTAAGACAAGGTATTCATAAACCATGTGTACTTGATGTTGGGTTAAGATTAAAATAAAATAATAAATATTTTTCTATAATTTATTAATTTATTTTTATATAGAAGTTGTTATAATGCATTTTCGACTTATAATGATCTTGAAACAATAGCAATTGATATTGCACCAGCTGATGAAGTAAACTTAATAGAATCAATAGTCGCACATTGTATCCCATATTTTCATCATTAATTTACTAAGAATAATTACAAACGATTTCATTTTATATCAAAAAAATAATATGATGAAAATATAGGAGATAAAGCACGACTATTTATTCTATTCCATTCGTTGTATTTTATTAATTTAGTCAGTACATCGTATTGATTTTCTACGTGTTCCTCAACCACCTTTAATATGTAATCATTCATTTGATGTTATTATTTTTTCACTTGTTCTCGATTATTTACCTACCTGTCGTCAACGTCTGTCTGCATGTCTTATTGCTCATAAACTTCTCACTTGTCTTGGTTTATTACTTATTATTGAACCAGATTCATCATTACGTGAAAATCGTTTTAAATCTTGGCGACAAGCTCTTATTTCTATTGGTTTTGATTTAGTATCTTATGTTAAAGTAACAAATTTACATTGTATGGCTTTTCGAAAAATAAAATCAATATCGAATATAAATGAAAATGAATATGAATCAATATCACAATTATTTAATATTCCTCAAGATACGATTATTGATGATCAATTACCAAAAATTGAACAAAAATTCATTACTGTTGATGAAGAATTATTTAATGAACTACCATTTTCATTTGATTAAAAAAAAATTTGATCTTCATGAAAATTATATAAAGAAATGTTTTATTTTTGAATTAAAACTTACACATTAAAGAAAAAAAAGAGAAAGAAAAAAAAAAAATTCGATACGACTAACGTCTTGAACCGCATTGAGGACAATATCTCGCCGAAATGTTATTAAATCTACCACCACATTCTCCACATCGAACAGCTGTCGGTGGTGGTGGTCGTCCAACAGCTGTTGGTCTCATGGAATTATATTGATTATTGCCATATTGATATTGTGGTTGACCATAAGAAGAAGGAACATGTTGTGGTGGTGGTATTCGACGTGTATAGGAAGTTCCTTCATCAGTTCGTTGACGAGCACGTACATTTAAACTTGTATTTTCTTCTGTACGTCCCGTACGCATAAGCACCGGTTGTTGAATAGGACGACGAGTAGGTGGTTCATAATAATCTTCATCCTTAATTTGTAAAAAAAGAAAAACTAGATAAAATTACTTTTTAATAATAAAATAACTTACTTCACGTGTATAATGATTTGATGATGATATTGTATTTTGTTTCGAACCTATACCAAATAATTTTCGAAAACCCCAACCATCACCTGATGTTTGTCTTGGAGCTGGTGGTTTTTGCTGTTGTTGTTGTTGATATCTAATATTATTCGAATAAAATTTAAATCATCATTGATTCATTTTAAAAATCTTACTCTGGTGGTTTTCGTCGTACAATCATCGGAGCTGAATTGCTATGTTTGTAACCATTATTATAAACATCATGTTGACCTGAATATGCACTTGTACTATATGATTGTTGCTGTCGATGTTGAGATGATTGTTGTGGTGGTGGATAATTTCGTTCTCTATCATATTGTGGATTAGGTCGAGAATTTTTTCCATGCTTTCGTTCATATTGTGTTTGACAACTAAATCAAATTATTTTTTTATTTAAAAATTTAAAAAAAAAAGATTTCTTACAATGGAATATGTCGATCAGCTGTGTGTTTGTTAAAATTACGATGACAATATGGGCAATTAACATAATCTGAATAAATATAAAAATACTAATAAAACAAAAAGAAAAATAATTAATATACCTGATGGAACTTCACTTGGCCGAAAGGCAGGTAATGGTCCTCCTTCTTTCATAGCACGTGTTACTGAACGAGCTTCACGAATAGATTGAATTAACTGGTTATGTTTTTGTCTCCAATTTGATTTTGCTCCACGTTTAGACTATAGATTTTAATAAATTACGATATTAAATATTCTTTCATTCTTACTCTATCATCTTGAGGTCGAACTTCGCCATTATATACCTAAATATAAACATAGATACTATTACAAAAAAAAAAAGGAAAAACTTATTACCTGCGCTGTTCTTTTAGTCGCTTTATATGGCACATCAGAATCAGTAGCTCTTTGTTTTCCAGCATCAAATACGTTTCGTTTTTTATTTGAAACTTTTCGACAAATTGCTTGATGTTTTCTCTATGATTAAAAAACCAATAATCAATTATCTTATTTTTATAATAAAAATCTTCTCACTAATGTTTCTTGATTAAATTGACGTCCACAAATTTGACATGGTTGTAAACGTACTCGCTGTATAGGATATTCTATTTAATCAATAAAAATCTTATAATAAAGATTTTTTTTTTATATTTAATTTCTCACCTGTCAGATCTTCATCCATTTTTTAAAATAAAATATATAGATGTGAATGATTTTTGCTATGACATGCGTATGCATGAAGTAAAAAAAAAATTGATCGACAAAAAAAAAAAAAGTTTCTTCTATGGCAACAATAACATCAAAATGACAGAACAGATCGAAACTCATATCTACGTTATTTGCCATTAAAGAAAAAGAGAACAAAACGGTGCCGATTAAAAAAAAGTTGTGTACAATAAGAGAGAAAAGCAGAACAAGAGAAAAATCGTCATTGATAAAGTGTAAATTTGATCTAAATTTCTCTATTGACTCATTGAACATACAGATCATATCAAAAATGAGAATTTTTTATCATGAATATTTTTCTTTCTAGTTCAAATATTTCTTGTTTTACTTTATTTAGTTGAATACAACTTGACATAAAAAGTAAATTCTATATATCAAATCATATTATCATGATAATGTATTTTTTATTTTCCTCAAGATGTTATCAAAGATTAAATATTTTAGTATACTTTTGTATTTTTTTTATTAATATAATCTTCAAAAAACAAAATTTCCTGCAGGTTTTCATATATTATAAAATAAAATAAAATAAGATTATCCATATGTAATAATGACACATGTTTAACAATAATCAATCTTATTCTATTATAGATAGTCAACAAAATTACTCATATATATATATATATGATTTATTTATTTATTTAAAAAAACAAATCAATAAAAACATAAATAATCAAACATTTGTTATATATATTATATTGTTTTCTATGATTATTTTATATAAAAATATTTATATCGTCGAATAATTAGACGTAATAGGTAGAAGACATTGAATCTAGTGTTGATATAAAATATTCAGAACACTAAATCAAAGGTCTTCCAAATGAACGTCATTTATATTAAAAAAAGAGAAGAAACTAAAACAAAAAAAGAAAAAGAATAATTAACTTACTTTATAAAATTTTTTTTTTTATTATTAATATTCTCCTGAGAAAACAAATTGATGATGATGATTGAAATTAAACGACAGCTTGCTATCGACAATAAAAAAAAACTAACAAACGTAGAATTTATGCAAATTTTCATTTCTTTAAACTAACATCTTCATCAATCATTAGTGGAGATAGTTCGACCGACAGTAGGACAATTTAATAAAAGAAAAAGAAATCATCATTATTGTTACAGCTGAATTGCGTTCATCTTTATTTCTGTTTCTTTTATTATGCATGCATACACACACAATTCTTTTTTCTTTTTTTTTTTTTTACTTACTTCATAATGAAAAAGTGTTCAACCATGAAGAAATACGTATGTTGAAAAACTTTCCTTATTATCCGTTGTTTCTAACCGTCATATAACGCAATAAATGTAGTAAGTAAAGTTCATCATCAACACTTTTCTTCGTCTTTTTTTTTTTCTTCTTTCTTTCTGTGATGTGTTTTTCCTTTACATAACGGGTACCAGGCGTTTCACTTTTCTTTCTTCTTATTCTTTTTTTCGGCTTCTTCGACTATGTCTAATCCTTATTCTAAACGTTTTCTTTTTTTTTTCTATTTCTTTATATCTTTAATTTTTCTATACATATTTTCATTGATATAATGAATTTAACTATATTATTAATATATTAAACTATTAAAAAAAAATAAACTTACTTCTTTTTTTTTTCTTCTTTAAGTTAAATTTGTCTCCATCTACTTCATTTCGTTGCTTTTAAATGAATGAATAGGACATTCATTCTATCTAGTCTATAATTCTCATTTCTTTTTTCCTTTTTTTTTTCTTCTTTCTCTCATTTTTTTTTATGTCTTAAAAAATGTGAGAGAGTATCTGCATAACAGAGACACGTACTCAACAGTTAAAACAAGAGAGCAATGGATGATTAGTCTGTGTTAGAATGTCGACGACGAAGAGAGAAAAACTTTTTTCCATAGTGAATAAAATGAGAGAATAAAGGTAGTAAAAAGAAAAAGCAAGAGAGACAGAGAGAGAGAGAAAACGTCTTCTTTATTTTATAAAAAGAAAAAACCTGATAAAATAAAGTCTACTTATATGCTGTCAGATGTTTAGTCAAATAAACTAGTCTGTCTATTTTTATTAGTAATTGATCGTAGTCAATAATAGATGTATGAACATTAATTGTTTGTTGTCAAATTTTATAAGAGTAATAATTCTTATCAATGCTTTTATTTTTTCTTGTTCTTCAAACTCAAACAAAAATAAAGTATACATTCATTTTGTTATCTTTATTTAATAAAAAAAAAAAAAGATTTTTTTTTTTGTTTCAATAAATATTTTAACGGAAATGAGTTTAAATAAAGCATTTAACAAGTTTATTGAAATATGATATGGTTAAAATAAATGACAAATGAAAGATAGATTGAATAAATGTTGTCATCCGTCAAAGTTT
>JAJEKB010022053.1:0-47712 GCA_022393335.1 Macrotrachela quadricornifera | reverse complement strand
TTTCAAAAGAATCAGATTTCTTTTTTTTCATCGCCATGCTGATGGCATCTCCGACAACGTTTAATAATTCACTAAACTTTATGAATGGAAATGATCCAAAGAATGTCTCGGCAACAAATTATTCCGTAGAAGAAATCGGTTAGTTATTCTTTTTTTTTTAATAATAAATAAATATTTCTATTTATTCAAATTAGAAAATATAATCAATAATTTTTATTCCCCAATATCTCCATTAACTGTTTCACAGCGTCAACAATTAAATAATATACTTGAATGTTTACAATATTCTCCATTAGCATGGGATTTTTCTTGGAAATTATTAAATACAAATAAATCTCCAAATGTACAATTTTTTGGTGCTGTTGCTTTATGTAATAAAATTTCAAAACATTTGTAAGATATAAATATTTATTCTTAATATATATATATATATTTAATTATTTAACATATTTCTATTAGATCAGAATTAGATGATAATCAAATTCAACAATTATTTCAACAACTTATTCAACGTTTAATCTTTTATATATCGATTAATTCAAAACAAATTACAATTAAATTAGTTGTTGCTGTAAATAAAATATTTATAAAAAAAAAACCTAAATATAATATATTTTATTTTTGAATTCATTTTTATATATTTAGTTAGGACATTTAATATTGAATATGATGCCAGAAAAATGGAAAAATGGTATAACAGCAGTTATTGCATTATTTACGCAATCACAAAATGATTTTTTAATTAAACATGTTTGTTAATTATAAAATTTAATGAAAATTAGCTTTCTTATATTTAATTATTATTTTTATTTTCTAGCCGGAAAAAGGACATTTAATTGCATTAAATATATTAACTATTCTTCCTGAAGAAGTAAGTTCTGTGTTGATATAAGAATAGACAATGATTGGAAGATAAAACATCTGTTTCTTTGCTTTCAGTACATTTTCTTTTTTGCACTCGTTATACAACATATATTAGCGCGTTCTTTCGTAATAACATTATACCTTTCCTTACAGTATAGATTATACTCGCCTATATCGACTATATATATCTACTTTTTTTTTCTATTAATTCTATTGATTGAATAAAAGATAAAACGTAATGTTCTCATTAATAATAAATGTTTATGACTTTATAAAATGTTACTAAATGAATATAAATGAAAAATAAAAAACATATTTATTAACTAAATATAGAATAAATTATTTAATCATTATTTCTTCATTTATTTATTTCGTATTGCTTGAAACCTTACAATAATATTCTTTTGAAATATATTGAAAATTCATATAAGATTTTACAATATTATAAAAAAGATATTTCCGCTTCTTTTTTTATAAGAGAAATATGAAAAGATGCAGAATCAAGGTGAGATGATTGTCTTCAAGGAATCTATTAATCCACATGAGAGAACAAAAACAAAAATAATCGATTTATTCTTTTAAAAATAGTTTCAAGTATTTATATTAAAAAGTTCAATCCAATCGAAGAATGTTTGTTAGAGGGATGATCATAAGTAGGTCAAATTGAGAAAACGCACATTTTATGCTACTATAAATAAAAGACAAAAAAATTCGTGATAATTGTAATGAAAAAAAGATTTAATGCTTAGAGTCAAATGATGTTTGAACATAACATTTGGGTTTGTTGTGCATTATACACAATTTAATATCAAATTTTGGTTTATAAAGGGAGAATAATCTTAATACTAGCATACTAAATTACTCGGTCCATGTTTATTCTACATCTTTTATCCTTTTTGTTTGAAACAGCATCATGATATAATATAGTACAGAGCCCTTTTTTTTAAAATGATTCTTACTTTCAATCGGAGAGAAGGAATAACACGTTCAATGACTGATATACTTTAAAAATGGGCGCTTAGTTATATAAGTGTCTCGACATATAATAATAAACATGAACTTATCTTAAAAAAAGGACATCGTGCTGCATTGCATCTAACATATTCTTTTAAAATAAACAAATTTTAAAGAAATAATAAAGGTTTGGGTAGTGAAATTTTGTTCTCATATTCGACAAATCATAAACTAAGGAAAGCCGAAAACGATTTTCAGGTAGAAGATGATGAACATCACCAAAAATTTCCGCCAAAACTGGCATTTTAAATTAACAAACATAATATATCTGAAAGAACAAATTTCTAGCTATCTTCTCCTACATTGATCTTCATTTCGAATTTTTTTAGAAAGAAAATCTGAAATTGTCTTTGTTAAAGATTTATTTTTTCCTTTTTTTTCCTAGTTTTCGCGTATTGTTGTATCTAAAGCGCAGCGTGCTTCAATTCGAATTGAACTTGAAAATCAATTCCCTACTGGTAAAAATATAATTATAAATTTTTTTTTCTTCTGTTAAAATATTGTCATAATATAACAAATTTAGTTCTTACTTATATTCAATTTATCATTGCTACATATAATCAAGTAGATATTCTTAGTAAAATGTTTTCATGTTTATCAAAATGGCTTGAATTTGGTATATCAATTATAAAAATTGAATCACTTTTTGATTATTTATTTAATTCATTAAATAATGAAAATATATTTGATGATGTTTCGGATTGTATTATTGTACTTTTTACATCACCTGATGCACTTAAGTAAACATTTATTATTTATAAAAAAAGGAAAAATATTTATTTTAATTTTTTATTTAGATATCCATCAACATTTTCGCGTCTTTTACCATATGTTTTACAACTTGAATCAATACTTAATCAAGCATTTATGACTGGTGATAAAGTAAGACATTAAAAAAAAGGGAAAATTACAAAGGATATTTATATTTTATTAAATTTTTATAGGAAAAAGCAGAAAGTATAACAAAATTAATAACACAATTTGGTGAAAATCTTGCTCAACTTATTGTTCAAATGGCTATTGCACCTAATCAACAAACCCAAACACTTTCACATAGATTTTGTTGTCTTGTTATGGTTAAATTTTATTTTATATTTTTCTTTCTAATAAATTTATTTTCATTTATTTTAGAAATGTACTGATATGCAAGGACAATATCCTATTGAAGAGACATGTTCTGAATTAACATTTAGCTTTTGGTACGCATTACAGGTATAATAATAATATTCAATTTTATTCTTAAATAAACGATATATTTATTTAATTGTTTGTTTTTTGTATATTAGGAGGAAGTAACTTCGATAGATGATGATGGAAAACAAGTTATTTTATTAGAAATATTTCGTCCATATTTTGAACGTTTAATTGAAGTATTAATCTCTAAAGGACAATTACCAGAAAATGATAGTAGTTTTACAAGTGAAGATAAAGAAACATTTCGATGTTATCGTGTTGATATAACAGATACAATGGTAAATAAGAAAATATTATTTTAAATTTAAAAAACAAAAAACAATTCTTTTTTCTTTTTGTTTTTAAGATGTGTATGCATAATGCGCTTGGGAATCGTGCTGTAGAAGGTAAATTAAATTTATTATTAAGAGAATATTTAAAAATGTATATTGAAAGTTTTTCGAATAAATTATTGAAAATGATATTTATTCTGATACATTCGTTAGTAATAGAAGCCTGTAGAACATGATATTTCTGTAATCTGTTCTAACCTTCAAATTCAAGAGCCTTCCTCTATAGTCTTATAAATAGCTTTTCTCGTGTAATTCGCTTGTCATTTTATGACGTCCGATAAAGAACAATAATATTATAAAAGTGTTTGTAAATGATTTGATCTTATTCAAAATCTCTTGTTATATTCTTGTAATATATTGCGCATACACATTTTACTATTAATATAGCAGGTTGACAGATTATGATCATAGTAATCGTGCCTTATCTTGACAGGACAAGGCATGTTACTTATATTCTGCAGAACTCTAGTTAGAAGTAGTAACCATTGAAGGTTATGATTTAATGTTGATGAAAATTTTATCATTATTATTCTGTAAATTTATTTTTATTTGTACATATTTATAGTCTTAGCAAATCATTTATTATTAACTGTTGAACAAAATCAATCATGGCAGGTATGTTTTTATTTAATAATAATTCAACAATCTTATTTATTTTATTTAATATTGTTAGCGACAAGAATCAATTATTCAATTAGTTGGTGCCGGTTCGGAATGTGTTCCACTTGATGAAAATGAAGTTTTACCACGAATTTTTTCACTTTTACCAAAATTAAATTTTTGTAATAGTTCAATTATAAATGCAACACTTATGGTGCTCGGTAAGTTTGATATAAATAGAATTTTATTTTATTGAAAAAAAAATTTCTTTTTTTTTTTGTTTAGGACAATATAGTAGTTGGTTAGGTCATCATCAAGAAACATTAGAAAATTGTGTACATTTATGTATTAATGCTTTATCAAATCCTGAATTAATTCAATCAGCTTCAATTGCTTTAAAAGAATTAACAATGGAAAATCGTATGCATATGTCAAAATATCTTAATGAAATATTTCCCATAATAAAAGTAGAAGAAAATTTTTTATTTTAATCAAATAAAATAATATAAAAAATTTTATTTTTATTTTTTGTAGAATATTCTTGAGAATGTTCATGTACAACCAAATGATCGTATACGTTGTGTAGCAATTATTGGTTATATTCTATCAGCATATCCATCAAAAATTGTTATTGATCATTTAAATATTTTACTTGCACCTGAAGTTAATAAATTACTTGCTTATTTATCAGAAACAAATGCTGATCAGGTATAAATTATAAAATTCAATATTAAAATAATAATAAATTTTTATTTAAATATTTTAAATATAGAATTCAATGTTAAAAAAACAAAATATATGTACAACATTAAGTTTTATTTCTGTACTTATTACTGCTATTGGTTATTGTGGTGATCAAAGTGATGCTGAAGATAATGACCAACAAAGAACTCCTGAAGTCGTTAATGATATACCTGAAGTGGTATGAAAATAAATGTTTTTTTTTCAGAAAAAATTCCAAATCTATCTTATTTCCCTCAATAATAATTGAGATTATTCTCGTGAATTTTATTATTACTAAGACATACATACTATTGCACTAATTCTTTTGCTACTATTCATTCAATCAAGAATTTTTACTTCATTTTATAGTTATGTTGTGTTTTACGTGATCTTGATCCAATTCTTCATATGGTTCTTAAACAGTATGCTGATGATACTGAAGTAACAGAAGTAATTAAATTTTTCAAGTTCATATTTTAATTTTAAATATAATTATTTTGTTAATTTTTATAGAAACTTTGTGAAATTCTTTCACGAACAGTAACAACATTACGAGAATCAAGTAGTCCAATATTAAATACTCTTTTACAACTTTTACAAAATATTGGACCAAATATATTACATTCACAATTTTTAAATTTTGTTAGAAATGTATGTTAATTGTTTTTAAATATAAAAAAAATTTTCTTTTATTAAAATTTTTTTAGACACTTCTTCTTTTTTCACAAGATACTGATAAACAAACATATAATTTATTTCTTGCTGTTCTACAAAGATTTGGTTATCTTTTTAACGGAGGTTTGAATTTTATCCTGTTTGTTTTTTGTTCTTAATACATTTCTCTTTTTTATCTAGATATACAATGGTTAAAAAATCATGTTGATATTGTAGAAGATTTTGCTAATTTTCTTATTCAAGTAAAATACTTACTTATAAAAAAATGAGATTTTTTATTTTTTTAATTTAGGTTATTAAAAAACTACCAAATGTTGTACATCACTGTCCGAATGAAGCATTTGTTCTACTTTTTCAATTTGGTTAGTTGAAATTTTAATAAATATTTATTTTATATGTATGTGTATGTATTTAAAGTAAAAAGTGGTCTTCAATTACATGAACAGACAACGTTAAGAAGTGTAACAATGTTTACAGTAAGTGGATTAATTAGAAATATTAGATATTACTGTTTGTCTTTTTTATTTTGTTAAGTCCAATTATATTGAATATACAAAATCAAATCAACGAGTGACAGATCTTCTACGACAAAATGGTCTTGAAATTGTTCAAATTCTTCTTAAGGTTAGAGGTTATATTATATTATAATAATATAACTGAAAATTTTAATAAATTATCTTGTTTATAAAAGCATTTAAATGAATATTAGCGAAGAGAATTTATTTGAAAATACGAGATAATAATATTATCTGTAGTGTGTAACTGTAGATAGTATGGAAAAGAAGAAAGCATAGATGCAGAATCAAACCAATAAAGTGCTGATTGTATTGACTTTCGAGGGACTTTTTTTCTCAGTCAATAAAGAATAGATGAGAATTTTTTTTATTATTAAACTAAATATTTAACAATATTTTATAATTTTAGTGTATTGGTGGAGCAAGTCCACGTCATTTAGTCGATACATTATCACTCCCATTATTTACTCTATCAAAATTATATATTGATTGGACATCAAATTGGGTTCAACAATGTTTAAATGATCCAAATTTTCCTACACCATCACCTAAACGTCATCATCGTGAAGCATTAATCAGAGCATTAACATCGTATGTATTCAATAATTATTTACCTTTTTTTTATTTTTATTCTATTTTTCTAAATATAGTGAACGTACAAGTCGTGCAAATTTTAAAGATCAAATAAATACATTTTCATCGACATGTCGTGGAATAGATTACAGTGGAACAATATCAAATAAAAATCGTTCATGACAAAATAAAAAAAAATGCAAACAATTTGTATAGACATATTCTGTTTTTTTTCTTTTTCTTTTTTTTTTCTTGTTCATTTGCTCATTTATTTATATTAAGGATGATTAGTTGTCTTTCATCTTTCATCTAGCTGATAACACTGTTTCTCATGTGTATAGCTCTTTTTTTTTTTTCTTTGTAAAACTGAAGATATTTTTTCTTTTTTGTTCTTCATTGTCTATTTGAAGTGACATATATTGAAGATAATCTATCGATTAAACATTTATCTTAATTCTTATAAAACATTGTGTGTATTTTGAGATAATGTGCATTCTTTTCTGTTATTTACAAGACGGAAAAATTGATGTAGGATATGAATTAATTTTATTATCAAATCGTGATGAAGATTTTCGACGACCTGCTATTCAGGCTCATGTATGGAAAAATACAAAATATACACTTGGAGGTTCGAGATAAAGAAAATTTTCTTAAAAAAGAATAGAGTGAAGATTACTTTTTTTTTCTTTTATATAAAGGACAAGATCAAACACCATTACGTGAAGGTGGAACTTGGTTATGTTTAAATAATGTTCATAGTAAAATTGGTGTTTTATTGAATCTACCTTCACGATTATTAGCAGAAAAAAATTTCAATGCTCAGAGTCGAGGTTTTATTGTACCGAATTATGTTAATAATTCAGAGATTAATCTTGATTCATATATGGATGAGTTACAAAAGACTAAAATGAATTATACAGGCTTCAATTTTCTTGGACTCGAACGACAATCAGAGTCTAAGTGAGTTAAAATTAAGTTGTTGTCTTTTTCAATTCGATATCAATATCTCATTAACTAAATATTCAATTAATTAAAATAAATACATAAAAAAGAAACCTTTTCCAATGAATATAACGAATGATCCATAAAGAATGGCAATCTCTGTATTTCGTCGCTCAAATGTGGGCTCTTTACTAAACGATGTAGCACGAAATTCTGCACAAAATGGTATCTTTCGCTGTAAAAGTGCATCTTCTTTTTATCTTTAGAAAAAAAATATGTTTCGAAAGAGTTTAAATGAGATAGTAATGAAATCAATAAAACTGTTTCCAAGAAAAAAATAGTTGGAAAGTTGTTGATAACATTGTTGTTTAATTATCTGTTTCTCTAAGGATAGAAAGGGACGCACTTTTACAGCGAAAGATACTATTTTGGGCAAAATTTCATGTTGCATCTTTTAGTACAAAGAGCACATCTGAGTGACAAGAACTATGTGAGATAATGAAAAGATATGGAGATCACTGTTCTTTATGGGGTACACATTATATTATATATTTTCATTAATTCTGTTAATAGAAAATGGCGTGCTAAATATATAAATAATGCATCATTAGAAACATTCCCAATTGAAATTGATTCATGTAAGTTTTATTTTATTATTAATTATAAATAAAACATTTATTTTTTTATAATAGCTCTCTTTGGTTTCAGTAACCATATATATAGTGATGATCATGCATTTGAAAAAACTCGTCATGGTTGTCAATTATTAAAAACATGTCTTGTAGATTTAACAAATAATTATACTAAAATAATTACAGATGAAAAAGAATTAATTCGACGAGCATTTTCTTTATTAGATGATAATACAATGTAGATTTTTCTTTAAAAAAAAGTCCCAAAAATTCCTTTGTTTTTATTTAATTTAGTTTTACAGAAGATCGGAATATTTCAACTGTTTATTCTCATTATACAATAGGAAATCGTAATCAGATTTCATCCATAAGTGTACGTACAACAGAAGAATCACCTACTTATGGAACAAGGTTTGAAATATTATGTTTTTCTTTTATCTAATATTCATTTATTTATCTTCTTCAATAGGACATCAACTATAATTCTTATTCGTCGTGATCAAACAGGTCTTTTTATTGAAAAAACTCTCAGTAATCCATTGATTAGCACGTCCGAATGGGCAGAACGTGCATGGAGTTTTAAATTAAATGATGTAAATGAACCTCCTGTTTTAATAAATTAATAAATAACAAAAAAAGAAAGAAAACAGTAGAAAAATCTTACAAGGCTAAAAGCGAAAGAAAAAGATTGTTTGTTCTTTTCTGTATATATTAGATAATTGATTATCCCTCTTCTTTACAAAGATTACGCGAGAGATAAAATAAGAAATACAGTAGTACCATTTCTTTGTCCGCTTATATCTATGCAAGGTTAGTTATCTTATTCTTAAGAAACAAGCTTATGTCATCAACAAATGATACCTATCATCATCTATTCGTTCAAACACAACTAAAAAGTATATTAAAAAAATCACCATCACCAAAATTTCGAGATACATCAATAAATTTCGAAAATAATCAAAATTCTAATACAATTTCATCATCAATTTATGAAATAGAGAAAAATGACATTGACAAAAATACAATGAATAATCATCATGTATGTATACTTAACGATAATCAATCTGTTATGAAGGATAACTCAAATTTATCTCTTGTCGAAATCCCATTAACTAAATTAATAATAACATCAAATGAAAATTTATGTCAATATGAAAATGATAGTCAATTGATACGAACTATTCCACCTGCTGATTCATCATCATCACCACCTACATCTGATGATGATAATGATGATAAACAACAACGAAAACAACGTATTAGAATAAAATCAAAAAAAAATTCTGATCGATTATTTGCTCCCATTGGTACATTGTCCTCATCAACATCATCAAGTGATAATAATGATGAAAGACAAGTAAAACTATCTATGGTAGAATCTAAACCAGCGTTAATACGTTCTAATAAATATCGACAAAAAGATATGCAACTCGATGAATTCATACGTAAGTATCAACAACAAGGAGGAATTCTTTTGCCAGCTAAAGAAAATTATGATAAAGAACCAATAATAACAAAAAATCCAATAAACAATAATGGAAACAACTATTATCAGTAAAGACATTTATAATATCTAGAAAAATTCTTTTCCTTTTCTTTTTTTTAAAGATTTTCTTCAATAAAACAACAAAATTCATATGTTAATAACGAATCAATGGATGATAATACAAAAAAATTTTTTGAATCAATTAATACAATAACATTATCATCAAAATCTCTTTCACCTTTACAATTATTATTTGATATTGCACGTACAAATCAATGTGAACGTCGAATAAAAATTGATCAAATTCGACAATATGTTGAAGAACAAATTGGTATATCAGCTTTTTTAACAATATATAAATTAATTAAATCATCACATATACCAATTAATATACGACAAAAACCATTTTGTTATTATGCAAATTTTATTCCTCATTTATGCTGTTTAATTATGCTTGAAAGTGAACAACAAAAACAACGATTATAATTTATAAAGAAAATAAAATAAAATAAAAACGAAATTTTAAATTTTATTATTATGTAAAATAAGAACATGTTTTTAATTTTTTTTATCATGAAAATAATAATCAGAATATTTAAATTTTTCATTTTTTTGATTATTATACTGAGTTATTGATGTATCTTGTTGAGAGAATCTCATATAACAATCAGATATAAAACATGAACAATATGAAGTCATTTTTGAATAACAATAATAACAATAAGGAGATAATGGAGTATAATTATAAGTTGTTGGATAAAAATATATTTGATTAATTTCTGGTATTGATTGAATGATATGTGATGAAGATTGTTTATTTGTATTAAAAGAATTTAATCGTTGATATTTTCGATGAATATGAGAAGTACGAGAATATGATTGATAATAAGAATAATTTCTTTTAAATTTTGATGATTTATATCTTTTATGATAATGATAATTAAATAAATCATTATCACCAAGTAATTCACCAATAGTTGGATTTGATTTTTTCTTTTGAATTTTTTTTCGATTTAATTTTGTTAGATTTTTATAAGATTGAAATTGTTCTGAAGAATATTTTAAACAAGAAGGTAAACTATTACTCATATGTAATTGTAATATTTTATTGGATTTTGATAAAAATAATATATTTGAATGAGATTTATGAATAGTACATTTATTTGATTTAGATTTTGAAAATTTTTCCATTCATATATCGACAAATTCTAATAATATTTTCTTTAAAAACGTGTATAGTTCGTATGTATTTAATTTGGAATTAATAAGATTGTTTAGATGTAGAATTTTGAATTATAATGATTATTATCAAGTTCAAATTATATTACATTTAATGATAAGTTTGATGTATTATTGATGGTTAATTGAAAGAATCCGAGATTAATAAAGATATAGATCAATTCTAATAATGTGCAGTAATAAGTATGAATCAATGAAAAGTGAAAAATACGCGCGATATGAGAATTTTACAATTGATATAATATCATTCTTTTTCTTTGCATTAGTTTTTCAAAGACTATATCAATAAAGAAGAAAGAAATAGTCTGAGTATTAAATGTTGAAAGATATACAACGATATATGAACATATTATTTCAATACTCTACATTAATGTTTATCTCGCTTGAAATATTGAATGTAAATTTCTATATATAATCGAATTAAGATATTAAAAACAAAGCGCCAAATTTGAATTACTGTATATTTCTTCATTAAAGATTTGTATATGTCTATAGTTTGTCGACAAAATATAAAATCAACTGCATATGAACGAGAATTTTGTCGAGCATTTCTTAACAATGAAAATCCTATTTGGGTTAGTATTAATTTTCTATCTTATCATATAAATGTAATATTTCAAAGAATGATGATAATGATGTTGGTAAAATATGTAAAAGAGGTTTTCGTCTGCCACCTGATGACTTTGTCTATGGCCTTAAACATCCAAAACAGAATGGTATTACTGGTGTAGCTGCAGGCAAATATCTAATTGATAATTAAATCATTTTTTAGAGAAATTTTTTTATTAGCTTTACAATATTATGATACACCAATTGACATATCAAAATCAACAACAACTATTCCGAATTTTATTGCAATTAATAAAGCTGCTGTTCGATTAGGTCTTACGAAAGTACAAGATATACATCAATATCGGTAAAAAAAATTATTTTTACGTATAGAAAAATTATTTATTTGCTTAAATAAATTAGAAGAACTATGAATAATCATCAAAGAAAAAAAAAACCTTGCTGTAATTTACGCACTGAAAAAAACGCAATACCAGATATTATTCACGGACGGGTTACAGGGTATATATACATATATGTATATATATATATATATGTATAAGATTAATTTAAATATTTAGTGAACGACCTTCGATCCGTGATTTAATCGAAAATAAATATCTACATGAATGGCTATACAAAACTACAATGGATCGTTGTAAAAAAATTTTAAATATGAATACATTTGTAGGTAGAAAAAAATAGATTTTATCAATATCTGTTGAATATTTACTTCATTAGAAAATAACTAAACATTCTATATTTAAATAAAAACAAAATAAACTAGATGGTATTCGAGTTTCACTCGACTACGCAACTTGATGCGAAGCCGATAATATCGGTTATCAAAAAATTGGTAATTCGCATTAAAAATGTGTATTCATTTCAACGATTCAACATGAACGAAACAGACACTCGACAAGCTCTATTTGAATTATCGAACCACATTTCTCGTCTGTAAATCTTATCGAGAAAAGAAGGTTTCGGCAGACATAACGAAACTCATCATTATAAGAACTCTATCAATACTTATCAACTTGCTTCTAGTGAACATTTGTCGATTGTTGCTTTGATTATTTGTTTAATTCATTATCTATCATCCGATATATTTACAGCTGTTGTACAGAGAGAATGGTGTCTAACTTTTTGTCTTGCTTTCGTTTTAATTATTTCGGTATATTTGGATATATTTGGCCATTAGTCCTTACTTTGCAGTATCGAACTTCAACAGGGAAATACTCCAAAGATATTTTAGCTGGACTTATGACAGATTTAGTCATGCTAGTAGTCGCAAATCAGACCTCGAATTTTGCACTAATCTATTCAACTTCCTGAAATTGGAACGCCAATCTCAACTTGTAATATCTTCTATAAAACTTTCCATTTGAATCTCAAAGTATATTTAAAGTCATAAGGTACCTCCTTTTTCATTACTGATATTCGATCACAAATGTAATAGTTAAATCACCTCTCTGGAAGATTCTTTATTGAAAAACTTTCAATCTAACAGATTCTATACATAAGCCTAATAGACCTACTGGTTGTATGCTCAGATAAGACTTGAAAAGTTGCAGATACCATACCTAAAGAGCATTTAAAAGTTTGCAGGTAGCATGCTCAAGTGGAGCTTCAAAAATTACACGTATTCTGCCCACAAAATACTTTGAAAGTTGCAGAGATCATACCTAGTTAGGACTGTCAAAGCTATAGATATTGTGTCCAAGTAGGTCTGAAGAGAGGGTCCATGAGAGAACCTACCAAGTCGGCTATCGCTAAAATTTTGATTTTTGAGTTAACTATCTCAGACGATAGACCATCATGAGGAACTCGTAAATCCAAAGTTTTAGCTCTTTCTGACGTGTTTGTAAAGATGCCACACTATACAAATTTCACCACCTTCAACCCTTGGTCAAAAATTCGGTTTTTTAGAGTGTTGCTAGTATTTTGCGATTTTATCAGTGTTAGCTCATTCGTTCGAACTTTAAGACGTTTCAAAAGATGCAGGAATGCTTTTTCTACAAAACCAGATGATTCAATAACTTCTAAAACACTTTTTCTTGATCGATAACGCCAACATACGAGTAGGAAGGGCTGTTGACTATTACGAAGATTTTCTAGTATTTTCGTTATAACTATGTGTAATGTTGCTGTTTCAAAAAAATTATATTTTCTTAAAATCCTTGAAATTCTGCATCGTTTAAGATATTACCTCAAAACATAAAACATTGGTAGCAAAAGTTAGCCAATATCATAAATGTACTAAGGTAATGGTCATCTACATTCATTCTGGAATGTAATGCTCTTCGCCGAAATACACATCACTGAAATAAAGATCGCCGAATTTTTTCGATAATTTATCACCGACAATATTTACTTCAACAATCTAATTTTAGACGATAATCTCTTGCGCTTACTTTTTGAATATTTATCATAGGCTTGAAATTAGAGTTCTGTGGGACAAACTTTTTTATTGTCCCGTCCCGAAATACTTTTTAATAGCCCCAATCCCGAATGTCCCGTCCCGAATCTTTTCGAAATGTCCCGAAAAATCCCGTTTGTCCCGTTAATTGATAGGGATATAGAAATATTGTTTTGTGAAAGACAAACATGTCTTTTCTCTATTATCAGTAGATAACACGGATTCATATAGATAATTAGTAGATGAACTAGCTAACTTTTCATTTATATAGTTGGCAGCTCAATATCGGACAAGGAATACCTGTGAGTCTAGATCAAATTATTAATTTGCTGCTTACCAAATGAAATATTGAAACATTAATGAACATTTAGTTGCTTGCAGCCAAAGTGTAAGAAAAAAGTTCTTTTCGGGATATAACTGCGTTTTAAACACTCATCCTGATGCATACACTAATTGATGCACAGAATATGCTAATCAAAGAATACAATTTGTTTAAGTTATAATAGCAGTGAAAGATCTGATAAGAATAAATGGAAATGATCAACTTCCAAAGCATCTGGCAATAGTTTTTTCTCCGTTTTTCTATTGTACAGGATGATTCGTACGTAGTTCTACGATAAAAACTGAATATCTTCACTCTATTTCAATCAAATGGTCTAATTTTTTTATCAATGATAGAGGATCATTCAAATTTTTTTTCACCAAAAAATCTAAGTTGAGCTAATACTATAGCTTCAACAAGAAAATGTGGTCTTATACGGGCTTTTAGGAAGAGTTCGGTACATTGGACGTTCCAAATCTGATGTGGGAACGGAAATCATTATAACTTCATTCTGTTCTACCTAATTAGTCTAAATTCTTCCGTAAATACAGAGGAATGTCCATCGTTGAATTCATTTATATATGTTAATCTAGGCTGCTATCCAAAATTCTGAGACAAATAGATGATTTCTTTGTTCGACCCCGTACTAGGCCACATTTTCTCGTTGAAGCTATAGTATTGGCTCAACTTAGATTTTTCTATAAGATTTTTTAATAAAAAAAATTTGAATAAACCTCTATCATCGATAAAAAAACCAGACCATTCGATTGAAATAGAGTGAAGATATTCGAATTTTTTTATCGTAAAGCTACTTACGGATCATCCTGTATTATTTATTTAAATATTGAAATATGTGGTAGAAAATAGCGAGCCTCAAATTTACAGCGTGTTTTGATGTGAATTTAAAAAATTCGGGACATCGAGTTTTTCTTAATAGTCCCGGTCCCGTTTGTTACGTCCCGAAAAATTTTCGGAACAATCCCGAATGTCCCGCAGATCTCTACTATCAGCTCTTATTCTTTCGGGCTTTTTCTTGTTTCACTAGGATCTACTTATGCACAAAGTATCAGTTGAAAAGCAATTTATAAGTTGGTGACCTTTCCTCGTTGCTTTATATATGACCTCCGATAATCCTTGAAGACGTATGTCACTATATCTGACACGTTCAAAATTGCATTTCTCATGCTATATAATAGCCTCAAAAGGCTATCTATTTCGATCTGTGACGATTTATAATATTCTGTCCGTCATGGTCTATGATGCTTGCGTTTGAACAAATATTTTCTGACTTTTTGTTCGCGAGATTATCGCGACGCAAAATGACACTTTTTAATGCGTACGTCAAGTAAGAACGGAAAGAAAAAAAAATCATGCAGGATTACATGAATGCTGTGTTTCGCATCACATTAATAAATAAATAAATAAATAAAGCAAAGAAAGAAATTCGCAAAGGCTACGTGAATGTTGTGCTTCAAACCGCATTTAAAAAAAGAAAAAAAAAACTCGTGCAGGAATACATAAATGTTATGCTTCACACCGCATTAAAAACTTGAAATTTTAAAAATAAATAATATTGCCCGAGATTAATTTTATATTTTATTATTTACATAAATAACATTACATTTATACACTTATATAACCTATTTTATCTGTTTTGGTTCAGTATCATTATCTGGATTTTGTTTGTCAGCATTTGAAAAACAGTTTGTCATTGATTTATAATTAAAATCTGTATAATCTAATTTAAAAAATGAAAAAAAAATAAATAGAAGAAAAACAAATAGGTGATCAATAAATTTACCATCATGAATATGAAGATGTGTTAATGAATACCATTTCTCTTTAGTATTCTCATCAACTGATTCAGTAGAAAATAATTGTTCAAGATGATTATAATTTTCTTGTTTTTGTTTTTGTTGTTGATTATCAAGCATTTGATAACTATCTGTTGATCCACAGAATGTATCAATAGGATAATTTTCCAATGTATTAAACAGTGTTTGCAAATTTTTTATTTCTTTAT
The DNA here is from genome assembly GCA_022393335.1 of Macrotrachela quadricornifera. NCBI lineage: Eukaryota > Metazoa > Rotifera > Eurotatoria > Philodinida > Philodinidae > Macrotrachela > Macrotrachela quadricornifera. The sequence continues at coordinate 31,610 of JAJEKB010022053.1, read as the reverse complement.
GAAATATTGTTGAACCAAATAGCCAAGGAGCTATTGAAATTATTTCATTCTGATTTTTCATCCATACTAATTCAGATGATTTATTCATATTAAGCCAAAACCTATATATAAATTTCAAATTTAAGGAATACAAAAAAAAAAATATATTTCAAAATCCTACGCTGTTAACATTAAACGAGCATTAAAATTTTCATAAGAATATTCAACAACATTATTATTTGATAATTGACGCATAACAGGTGTATTTGATTGAATATTAGGTTTTTTTGTATATTGACTTTCTACATCATTAGTTATTTGTAATAAATTATTCCAACCAACTGGTAATGGTTCTGATTTTGAACAATTTGTAATCAGACCTTTTTTTAATGGTCGTATTGGATTATGTGTACAATTCATTAATAATTCTAAATTATCTTTGTTAGAAATAATACAATCAACAGTTAATTTTTTAAGTCTTTCAGAAATTCCAATATTAGTTAAATCTTTTGATTCATATGGACAAAAAATTAAACCACTTTGAAGACATGCTAACTGTAACAAAATTCGTTCTTGACTAGTTTCTGGTAATATAACTAATACCTATTTAAGACAAATAAATTTCTATATAATAAGGATAAATTTATTAACATACACTTTGACCTGGTGTTAAATTAAATCCTTTACCAGTAAGTACATTAGCAATACGAGATGATTGCTTATATATATCGTTAAATGTTAATTTTTGACATTCATTTTTATGAGGTTCATACGTCAATAATGCTTCTTTAGTTGGTTGTTCAATAGACCACCGATGTATGACATCATTAATAAGACCAGGATGATTTGTTTCTTCTTGTTGAAAATAATTATTAATGAAATGACGAAATTCTGTTTTTCTTTGTTCATGTGTTGATGATATTTGAGATAAATTAAACAATTTATCAACAATTCGACTTGTCGAGAAACTTCGCATCTTATTTTTAATCATCGTTGTTACAAGAATGAATAAAAGAAATTTGTCAAATATATATTAGTCACAAGAAATGTCGTAAAATAAAAATGCCAGTGACAAAAAAATAAATGAAAACAAAAAGCATATTTCTCATCGGTATTTGTAGTTTTCCAGCCCACTCATGTAGGAAAATTATTACGTAAAATACATCTTACTCATTACCGTGTACAACCTTTGGACTTTTATAGAAAAGAAAATTGAGTATATTTTTTTTTCCTTTTCTTGCCTATTACGCCCAAAATATTTCAAATGTATGATGCAAGGTAACGTTGTTTTCGTCATTGAATTAAAAATTAAGATAGACAATCATTTTTATATTAAATCAATTATTTTATTGTACAAAAAAAAAATATCTCATTTTCTTTTGATATAATACTAACATCTGTTCAAAACGCGAACATTTCTATACATATAAATAGATGAATTAATATTGCACACACAAAAAAATATATAATATGAGTTTATATATCATCAAGTAATATATATTTAATTAATTGTTTATTCATCACCGGAAGTGTTTCAATACGTTGTCGAAAATGACTACCCACTATTTGAAAACGTATTTTTAAACGGCATAAACTTTTTAATGAACGTATTCGTTGTTGAAATAATGTTATAGATGGTGTATAACCAGCTTCAATTAGTAAACGAGCTAAACGCATATGTTTATTAATAATTAACCATTGAAATAAATTTTTATCATTCATATTACATACTATAGCACCATAACGTATAAGATCATTTAAAATTGAAATATTAGTTTTAACAAAATCAAATGCTGTTAAATGATATTGATTATAAATACGTACATTTGCACCACCTTGTTCAAGTAATAGATGTACTATATCATTATATGAATGAAGTACAGCTAACATTAATGGTGTTGTACCATGACGATCTTGTAAATCAACATTTGCACCTATTTTAAATAAATAAACAAATGTTTAATAAAAAATAAAGTTTTATTCTTTTTTTTTTTACCATGTTGAAGAAGAAATTGAACGATATCAAAACGATTCAATTTTGCTAAAACAGCATAATGAAGTGGTGAATTCCAACCGGGTAAATGTTGATTATTTATATTAGCATGAAAATAATTTATTAATATATCAACTATTTCATATGAACCAAAATGACAAGCTGCCGCTAAAATAATTAATAGATATTTTTAAAAAATCTTAAAATAGAATTTATTATACCTAATGGTGTAATAGGATGATTTAACTCATCTCTATATGAACCAATATAAAGACTTTGATTGATTGTTGAACGATAACGATTCGATTCAAGAATATATCGAACTGTTGTAAGATCACATTGAATAATAGCAATTAATAATCGATCATCAATATTATAAGATGTCAATAAACGATGAGTGGGTAGCATACCGATTTTAAATTATATTTAATAGAAGAAAAAAATAATAGTGTTATATTATACTAATTTAATGATATAATCCATTGTGTTGTATCTTGATAGTTAACAGAATCAAATATGAAACTAATTTTGAAGACCAATGAAATACGGAATATATTTAACCAATAGCAAAACAATCACAGAATACCTCAATCCATCCATCAATTTCTAATATACTTTCCTTATATTACTTTAGTAAAACACAGTCGAAATATCCTTGGAAAGAATCAAAATATCAACAAATCTAAAACTACACATTTTATATATAAGAAAGAAATTATTAATCATAAAAGATTGACATACCTATTTGAATAATATACAATATCAAAAGGTTTTTATAGAATTTAGTTTTTGTTGAGTAAGTTCGAATAATAATAATGATTCATACAAAATCTAAACAATTTACCTATAAACACGTCTATATTTTACATGCATGATAAATCATAAATAACACGAGGAAAAAATTCAAACACCTTCGCTTCGATACAATCAAATAGACTGATTTTTTTTTGTTTATTCTGTAGAAATTTGGGCAAAATTTCTCTTTCATAAGAACAATGTAAACAAATTTGAATAAAATTCTATACACTAAATAAAAAACTAGCTCATTTAATTGAATGGAAGCGGCAATGTTTGAATTTTTATCAATGTGTTATTTATGATCCACTCTATACATACCAACGAAATTGTTCTTCTGTTCTATAAGAGGTGAAGACATACTAACAAATATTTGAAGTATGAAACAACATACGATTATGTCAAATAATCTCGAATACTACGTTGTGATTGTTAATGTATGAAAGATTGATTGGCGAAAAAAAAACAGAGTTTATTTTTTATTGCCGACAAAAAGTGAGATTTCTTCAAAATATTGTTTTCGATTAATTTCATCATTTTTGAATCAGATACTACATGCTTTCAAATGAATTTCAACAGTCAAATTTATCTTGATCTTCTTCATTTTTTAAGAGTTTCATTAAAGATCGATCTATTTGGATGAGCATGAGCATTACAATCTTTTATTTTACATATCCAATACGTGACATTTGGATTGACCTTACTTTGCTGATAAAATATAATTGTTCGTAATGAGAAGAGGGTTTTTTTTATTATTATAATAAAGATGTGATAACTTTATTTTTACTTGATCTTCGTTATGGTACAGTCGATGAACTTTAGAATGTGATATAAAGGAAATCAAAATCAAATAAACACACAAGTGCGACGAAGCAAAAATGATGTTATCTCTCAATCGAATAAGCACAATGATATACGAATACAACACTATAAGGAGAAAAAGTAAATACAATCCAAAGGAATATCTATCATGCTCCAGTTCATTACGTACAAAGATTATTCTTAGATACGATTGAAGAATATAGTAACATGTTCTAAATTTTTCGTTGAAGATTAGTTGACCTTACTCGATATACTTATCTAGTATTAAAATTCTTCTTTTAATCTTTAGTTTCATCTCAATATCACTTATTTTATGTTGTTTTTGTATAAAAAAATTATTTTTATCGTAGCATAATGTCAATATTCTTTCCTTTAATAATAATTTGCAATACTTGACTTTTTAACTGAAAAAGATAATTTTAATTGCAAGCATCAATTACTAGCTGTCGAATGTACGTTACGCTAGACTTATTTTTATGTATTGATCACAAGTTGTATAGATATCTTAATGAAGTGTATAGGATGGTGAGAAATATTGATTAGAATCAAAACATACGATTATCGGTTATTAGTGTTCATTCAATTTATTCAATGAAAGACAAAATAAAACAATAGGAAAATATAAACATATTCTACTTGATGAAGGAAAATTTTTCAATTAAGTTGTCTTCTCATTTAGGAGAGTAATTTTAAAAAAAATATTGGATATGATACCAGATTCAAGCTGTTGCAAGTGTATTATTTGCATGCATATGAACAATATATGGAAATAGTTATATAATTAATTATCAGACTAACCATGTATTGATGGATATATCATAAGTGATATTCATATTGACTAAAACATATCATCCGTAGAAAAGAATCTTATGTAACTTACTACAATAATTATTAGATGTTAATATTGGGGTATAAGAAGCAAAATTTCAATCTCTCAACTCATTTATTAATATGTTTTTCTATTTTTTAGCAAAGATGAAATGATTGTCTTAGATATTACTACAGTCACATTTATGACTCACATAGAGAAAAGTTCAAAAATAATTCATATTGTGATACAGTGCAACGACTGACTAATAGTATACGAAAGAATCATTGTAGACTTGTACGAAAATTGTAATTGACAGTAGGGTAATGCCATTCAAGCATTGTCAGACGACAATAATGTAAATAGAAAAAAACAGCTGCTATTTTATAAATGACAGCTCAATTATACTTTATTCGTATAATATTTTTGAGAGAATCATTTCTCATTTGCTACTATTATAAAGATGTTTTATAGATATAAAAATCTTGTTTAAAAAATAGAAAAGAAAACAAAGAATATCTAGATATATAATTCTATAGTAAAATCTGGAAATGTCTATCGCAGTGCAGTAATGGCATTTTTTTTTGAATAGATATCGCAAAAACTACTGAATGGCATGGCTGAATCCAACGCAATTCACGAGCTTAAATTTTTCCAATGAAAAAAACAGAGAAAGTCCCGAGTTTATAGTTTTTTATGTTGAATACTCATGAGTTATAATATTTCATTATCTTATTATATGAATATTAATTAAATATTTAATAATGAAATCTTTCCTTTTAATACAAAACATATTCATCAATATCAATTATCACATTTCACATTGTATAAAATCTAGATTGGAAAATTTCATCTTGATTATATATTAAGAATATATCTAACGTACTAAATATCAAAGTAATAAATCAGCGACATCTATAACTTTAATTTAATATTATTGTAGCATCGATTTGGGTAATCTGTGTTTAATAATGGCTACTTGATCAATTAGTTGTATTGCAAATCGTAAAAGAAACGTTCTTCTTGTTGTTTGTGTATTCTTTCCCGTATATGAATACATTAAAATGAATCTAGACGTCGACGATATATCATTGTTCTCTAGTAAACATTCATTTAATCTTTTATATATCTTCTTTTTCTCAAATTTCTATCCAATTTTCATCATGAATCATTCTAATCGATTATTTCGATTTATTATTCAGTCAATAAAATCGTCTCTACACCATTATCATCATCAATACCAAAGTAAACTGTCCATCATCTTAGATATATATATATATAAAATAAATATTCTTCTGCGATTAAAAAAAAAAAAGAAAGGAAAATTTCCCCTCTCACCTTTAGTCGTTCCTATTATAATTTTTTCCATAAATCATATAAGAATATTGAACAAAAAAAAAAATATTTCTGATTTGTATCAATATCATATTTTTTCCCACCTCTTTCAGAGACAACAAAGTTGGTTATTAAATAAATATTCTCTTTAGAAAATTCATGGTAAGTTAAATAATACAAAAAAAAAATTTTTTTAAATAAATATTTCAATAATTTAGTTGAATGTCTGTTGAGAAATCAATGGATACTACAAATACAAATGAAGAACAAAATCAATCATTATTAAAAGGAACTCTACCGCCTAAATTACGTATGAAAGAACGTAGTCGTTCACAAACAACACCAACAAATACAGATATAAATGATCCAGAAAATTTAGATTATGAAGATATTGATGATAATCATCAATCAATTAAATTAGAAGATAGTCATCAAATAGAACATATAAATGATTCAACACAGAATATCAATAATGAAATAAAATCCTCAATAAATACTCAAGTAAAATAAAATAAATTTTTTTTTAATAAAAAAATCAAATTTGAAATCTTTTTTTTTTTGAAGGAAGAAGAAGGTGAAGTATCAAATAATCAACAAGAGATAAATGATGGTCCATCATCATCATCAATAACTAATAATCCAGCTGCAGCAAGTGATGAAGGAGAATTAGTAAATTAAATTTCTTATTATTTTTATTTTAAAATAAATCATATATATTTTTGTTTAGGATGAAGCTGATTTAGAAGATGGTGAAATACATGATCCAAGTACATCAAAAAATAAAAATATATCATCTGATGATCAAACATCAGAACAAAATCTTAATCGAAGCAATACCGGTGTACCATCATCATCTCAAGCTAAAGTTCATTGTCGATTTTTTCTTCAAGGTCGTTGTCATTGGGGCTCTAATTGCAAATATATTCATCCAAATAATGATTCGATAAAAAGTATAGAAAAAAAAACAAAGAAACAAAAAAACAAATATCGTTTTTTTTTTTAATAAATAAAATTTTGTAATTATATTAATATTTAGATTCAACTGGTGCATCTATTGATAATTTATCAGTAGGAAATAATGATATTTCACCACCAACATCAGCTGGTATTCCTATACAACAAACAACACCTAATTCATGGATCTCACCACAGGCAACAACCGCTGTAAGAATATAATTTTTATAAATAAAAAAAAGATGCTATTTTAGTATAATATAATGATGGAAACGTTTTGCTTTTACCAAATACGAAAATTGTCTAATGATTTTTCATATAGTGATATGTTCTCTTCAAAAGTATATACTCATAGAGTTCAGTATACTACTGAATGATCCGTAAAAACTTTACATTTCATATTTTAATCCTTAAATACGTTCTATTATAAAAAAAAGATGCACAATTAAAAACTATGCAATTTACAAAAAACGGATTCTTTTTGTATTAAAACAAAGTTGAAATTTAATTTATTTGAAAAGAAAAAATACAAAATATAAAACAATGGATTTTATATTAATTATAAAGTTGAACTTACTGCATCTTTTTTTGTTTAATAAAACGTATTTAAGGATTAAAATGTTTATGGCACATGTAATATATCTTCTTTTTTTAAATTTGATTTTATTATATTGATATTTAATCATGATAAATTTTTTATTTTTATTTATTTTTAGACATCTCAATTTTTTCCTAATCCACTTCATCGTGGTCAAGCTCCATCATCTGGTATATCTTTAGTACCACCATCGGGTGCAGAATCAGCATGGGAACGTGGATTACGTTCAGCTAAAACGGTTTTTATATTTTCTTTTTTTTTTGATTATTTAAATATTCTTTTGTATATATATTTTGTTAGCTACGTGAACAATCAATGCGACGTAAACAACAAGATAAAGATTTTAATGATAAAAAATTTCATTTAACTATTCGTGATACACTTGATGAACGTGAAACAGATGATAATCTTTTAAATATTGATCGGTAAATATAATAATCATATTATATTAAAATAAATTAATTTTTTATTCTTAAGTCCATCACCTATTGATTATGATTTAAATAATTTATCTGGTTCAAATTATTCTGATCGATATCATTCATATGTGTATTCAAAATCATCTATAAATTCTCATTATGATAATCATCATAGAATAAATAATAATAATTCACGACATAATAATACAACATTAATGAATGAACATTCTGATCGTCGATCACGTCATTCAGATGATTATATTGATTCACGAAATGATAATCGAAATCGAAAAGAAAAATTACCAATAAAAACTAGGTAAAAATCTTTTTAAATATTTATCTATTTAAAAAATTTTCTTTTTTTATTGTGTTATTAGCAAATTACCATCAAAAAGAGATGATTTACCATCATATAGACGAAATTCTTCACAACAACAGTATATATCCGGTTCACATCATAATAATGATGAACAATCACATCTTAATCCATATAGCAATCGACGTGGAGATGATTGGCATGATCCATGGGATAGGTATTATAATAAAATTTAATTTAAAATTTATTTATATTATATGAATTTATTTAGATCAAGAAATCATGGCAGTAGTAATCGTCGTTCGTCAGGTGGTGGTCGAGAACCATCTTATTCATCATCATCTGCCTCATCTTCCAGGTAATTAATGTTTTTTTTTTTCAAAAAAATTTAATTATTTTTTTCAAAAAAATATTTAGTTCATCTCGATCATCTCGTTCACGTACTCATTATAGTTCATCTTCAAGTCGATCAAGGCATGTTTAATTGCTTCATTTTATCTATTTCTTGCATGAATTAGCTATAATTTTGCATATAATTTTGAATTTTTTTTGTTTATTTTAATTATGCGTTTAGATCAAGATCAAGAAGTCGACCAAAACGTCGTTCACCATCTGTAACACGTGCAACAAAACCATTACCAACAACAAAATCATCCGAGTATTTGAAAATCTTTTTCTTTTTTTTTTTTTATTTCACATAAATGAAGAGAGAAAAAAAAAGAAATTTATTTAATTTTTTTTCTTCTTTTATTTAATATAGAACAATTAAAAATGGAAGTGAAAAAAAATCTAATGGAAATAAAAAAATCGTTTCACCATCATCAACAACAAATAAATTTCTTCCTGGTCGACAAATATCAAGTCATACATTAAAAAAAGCTGAAAAATCTAGTATTAGTAGTAATTCAATAGCTAATAATCATTCAAAAGATCAACGTAATAAAGATTCAGATATAAATACCAAGAAACAAAAAAAAGATAATATTAAGTAAATAAAAAATCAAAAAACTTTTTTTATATTTAATTTTTTTTTTCAAATTTAGTCGATCGGATAGTACAAGTTCTTCATCATCATCAGATAGTGATACAAATCGAATATTACATCGATCATCTAGTTCATCATCGGATAGTTCAAGTTCAGAGAATGATACACGAACATTAACTAAAACAAAAACAGGTTTAATTTAATTTAAATAAAAATTTTTCTATTAATATTTTTCTTTATTTTAGCTTCTAGTGGAGGTAAAACATCAATAAGTAGTAGTAATTATTCAACAAAATCAATTAATCGACAATTATCTTCATCATCAGGTGGTGGTGGTAAAAGTGTAAAACCAAAAACTGATTCTTCAACTCGAGAACCATCGAAAACTAAAGAATCATCATCAATATCTGCTAAAGTAAATGAAAATTCTTTTGATAAATATTTATTTATTTTTATTTAAAAGAAGCGACGTGATACATCATCATCAACAGGATCAACTAGTACAACTAAAAAGACAAAATTAAATAGTATATTATTAATAAAATAAATTAAAAATAATTTTTTTATTTTTAGCAGATTCTCATAAATCATCAACTGATGCAAGTAATGCAGAAAATTCGGATTCAAGTTTGTATTTTTAATATTTTTATAAAATAATATTTTTATTTATTTAGATAAAAAAAAAGAAAAACAAAAAATATTAAGAAAATTACAAGAAGTTGAAAAACTTATTAACCAACGATCGACAAAAACATCATCTTGACTTAATTAATACAAAAAAAAAAAACAATTTTGAACTTAATTGTATATTTCTTTTCTTTCTTTTTTTTTTTTTCATTGTTCGAGCCTTTTTGTGTGCGTGTGTGTGTATGTCTCCTCTATGTATATGCATATTCGAAAAACAAAAAACGAATATATCTGTGTGTATTCATATTTAATCTGTATTGATGGATTAAAGAAAAAAAAAATATGAATTTGTTCTTTGAAATATGGATGTAATATATCTATTGTTGTTGTTCTTTGTTTTTCTTTTATGATTTCATATGATTAATTTTATGAAATTACAATAGAAGGAGACAGAAAAAAAAAGTCGATTATTGATGATTTATTCTTTAGATTAATATTTTATATAAGAAATATTAATTAAATGAAATTTTAAGTTATATTGTATTTATTTGAAGAAAATACGTTCGTTTTAATTGATAACATTCATTGATGTCTGTTTCTCATCATTAATAGATTGAAGAATGATTTTGACATATGTTATTCTTTTATTTATTCAAGATGTACTGAAACAAGAACATCATATTATTAATCTCATATGATATAATCTTAATAAATAACAGATTTATATTTCGAATAATATTAAAATCGGCTCTCATAAAACAGATTTTTAACTTAAAGATTAAAAGAATCATTATTAAAGGATGGAAGAGTCAGATGTATGCTTAAATGTATAATCATCGAAATAACCATACTGATCACCATATACATGGGATAGCTTAATCAATGCAAAAACTCTATATATACATAAATCTTACTATTTATCTACAAGTTTTTTCTTCGTATTTTAATATGCATCATATATTTTTATACAAAAATGATAGGTTTTTCATAAAAATACTCGCACAATATCACTTAATTATTATAAAGCTTTAAATAGTTTAAATAATAATCATTAATCAAAATTTGATCACAATAGAAGACCATCCAAATACTTTATAAAGTAATGCTTTTTTCTTTTTATCATTAAATTTTAGATGGTTACATTAAAAAAATTATCTTTAAATATATGTGTTGGTGAATCTGGTGATCGTTTAACACGTGCATCAAAAATTTTAGAAGAATTAACAGGACAAAAACCATCAATAGGTCATGCAGAAAAAACTATTCGTTCATTTAATATTCAACGTAACGAAGAGATTAGTGTTTTTTGTACAGTACGTAAATCATTAGCAAATGATTTACTTGAACGTGCACTTCAAATAAAAGAATATCGTTTACCATTAGAATGTTTTACTGATCAAGGAACATTTTCTTTTGGTATTAATGAACATATTGATATCGATGGAATGAAATATGATCCAAATATTGGAATATTTGGAATAAATTTTGTTGTTATTTGTGGAAAATCTGGTATAAATAATCGAGTAACAAAAGAAGAAGCGATTTTATGGTTCCAAAATACTTTTAATGGAATTATAATAAATAATAATAAATAAAAGAAATTTTTTTTTAGATTAATGTTTTTTCATACTAAATTAATTCTAAGAAATTCTACGAAAAAATTTTATCTATATTCCATAAGAAATTTATCTACTGGTATTTGAATAAATTTTTATTAACGAAATCTTTATTCTTCTTTTTTTCTTTAGAAATAAAGCATTTTGATCCTTGTACAGGTTGTGAAATACCTTGTAAAGAACATGTTACTTATCCACCAGAAATTCTTAAACAAATTGATCAGAGTAGTATGATTAATTCTGTTGGAAAACATTCACGTCATTTATGTATTGGACAATCTATTTCATCATCTCAATGGCCTAAAAATATACAAGATTTACCAGGAGATTATATAAAAAAATTAACACTAATATTAAATGAAAAAAGAAATTTAATTGGTTATACAGTTAAATTAACATCAACAGTTTCAAATAATATACAAGATAATAATATAGCTGATTGGTATTTATTTCCAGATCAAATTAAATTAAATAATGTTCATATAAATCAAATAGATAAAATTATTGAAAAAATATTTATTAATGATCAATCAATAATTAAAATAAAAGATAAAACAAAAACAATTAATGAACAACTTAAAGAAAATAAAATTTTACCAAATATTGATGAAAATATTAAATGTGAAAAATTACATGGAATTTGTTTACTTATTTGTTGTCATTATCAACATGATCAAAGATGTGGTATAGTAAATTAATTCATAGTTTTTATTTCTTTGAAAAATTTTTATATTAATCGAAAATATATGTCGTAAAGCATAGACACTTGGGAAATCAACTTTCTAAATGGGGTGATAAAACTGTCAAATGTATGGAACTGTTAGAAACTCCCTAATGTCTCTATTGAATATTATTTCGATATAACTATATTTGAAAATGTACTATTCTCTATTTATTTATATCAATTCGATAATATAAATAACTAAATCTTTCTCTTTATTTTAGGAGTAATTGGACCAATTTTAGTTGATGAAATAGAAAAATACGTTCGAAATACTAATCATATTGATAATGTTCATTGCTTAAAAATAAGTCATATTGGTAAATTTATTTAAATTAATTTTCTTTTACATATATTTTTTTGTTTATATTTAGGTGGACATAAATTTGCTGGTAATGTAATTGTTTATCCATCAGGTACATGGTATGGTCGAGTATTACCGTGCCATATTCCACTATTAATTGATGCTTATACATCATCATCAAAAGAATTAAAAGATAAATTAAAACCTCTTGTACGTGGATCTTTAGATATTAGTTAGTAATTGAAAAATAAAAATTCAATCAAAAGTTTTTATTTTCTAATTATTTGTTTTGTTTTTGCCTTTTTTTTTTTACATGCAACATAATAAATGATGTTGCGTTTGTCTAATCTATGTAAACATTCATTAATAAATTTTATATACACCCGAGCATACTTCCTGAAGATCGATGATAATACAGGAATGTTCGTTTTGTACAATAATATATACCCAAAAGAAGGTTAGTTTCTGTTATTTGGAAAATATTATTGTTAACATTCTTTTTTTGATCAATTATTTATCATCAAACTAAAACAAAATATTAAAAAGAAAAATCGTTTGAAGTGTTTTTTTTCTCTATCAATAATTAGTAACTTAATATATATTGAATGACATCAGCAAATTAAGAGGAAAAAAAGACGAGGAGATTGTAATGATTTCCTGTTTCTTTCATTTTATGTCAACATTTGTATTCCGATAATTTGTGCTCAATTGACATTACCTTGATGTTCTAGTCAAAAGCTTTTTTTTTCAATCTTTTTCTCTTTTTTTTTATTCTTGCTTATTTGAGTTTTCTGTATGAATGTTTTGTTCGCCTTGTCTTTAATCATAAAAGAACAACAATTGCTAAGATGGAAAAGCGAAAGAGAAAAAGGAATTTTGTCGATATGATGAAAAAAAAAAAGAAAGAAATTTGCTTTTTTTCTTCTTTCTTTCTCTTATGTCCCAAATTACCTAAATAAAGTCATCAATAAAAATGAATCAGTGCTATAGTACTATCCCGTGCTTCACCCCATTTCCGGCTCGTATTTCAATGGCAATGGCAGTTATATTAACGACAATAACAGGCGCATAGGATAGACGTATGCTTACACATATAAAACCTTTATTTTTACCGGTTTGATTAATCATTATTATTGATTATATGAACAAAAATCCATTTGAAAAATCAAAGAAAAAGGTAATTGAGACGATCAAATAGATTATAAAGAAATATTAATATATTCAATTTTTAATTATATCCTATAAATAGAGAATCCCTAAGGACCTGCACTTGTCTCATGTTTCTTTTTCAATAATAGTTTTTCTTTTTTTTAATATTATTGAAACTAATCACTAATAACAACAACAGTTCGGTAGTTATTTGATCTTATTCATATGTCTATGGTTAATTTAAGTATAAGCGTATCAATACATAAACAACAATCAGTAGTTAGTCCAAGAGAAAAAAAGAACGTTCGATAACAAACACATTTTTTTAATCGTATTTTCAATATAACCAACTGTTTGTAATCATTATTCAGTTCTTTTTTTTTTCTTCTTTTCTAATGTCATGATAATTCGTATTGATGCATCCTATCTATAGTCTTATCTATAGGTTTCATAAGTTTGTTTTTATCAACATATTACAACAGGAAATAATTAATGAATATCATTTATGATACTTATATTTTTGGACATGATCTTTTATTGTACTCCGTAGAAAGCAATTTATTCCAACAAACATATGTAATTCATTTTACTTCATTTCTTCGTTTATATCATTTGATGTACTATTATTATATTCTCCTTATATATATATATATCACTCTATCATTAATCATTATCCCTGAGGACAATTAAAATAAGTCGTTTCGTTTTCTCTTTAGACTAGGTCTATTGTTGTTCAGCAAACACGCATTTATATATATATATACAAATTATCAGAAAATTGAAAATCCACATCGTACGCTGTTAATATAATTATCATGATTGCTATTACTCTTGTTGTTATCTTCTATTGAATATAATAGATTTCAACTTGAAATAAACAAATCATCTGTATTAAAATATAGAAGAAGAAAGCAATTTTTTTTTGAAGAATATATATTTATGCAAATTGATTGTCAATGATAATTATAATAAAACATGATGATCGATCGATTTGTCTATTTTTATTGTTATTTATATCTATTATTTCCAGTAACAATGGGAAATATTACTGATTATAATTTATCAAAAGTAGAAACACGTTTAATGCGTATGCTTTTAAATGAATCAATTTATTTAAAAAAAGTTCGTCCATCATATAAAGTTATTGTTGATATACGTTTTATTTTTAATCAAATTATATCAATGGTTGAAAAAGAACAAATTATTATTACAAATTGTTTTGTTGACCAAAAATGGACAGGTAATATAAACACAAAATAAAAAAAAACATAACACTAATATTACAAATATTATAGAATTTATTAATTTTTATGTAAAATAAGTACAATATTTAGATAATAAAAGATTAATTAATCCCGATTATTGCCTTTACTTTGCACAAAAAATCAACTATTGATGATAAAAATCTTGAAATACTACTCAATATGATTGGTATTTTCTCTATACATGATTTCTATTCTTAAACATATTGATTTTCTATACCTTCATGCTATTCATAATAAAAACTTAGCAGGAGATATAAGCATCAATTCCTTTTTCTTTTCTTTATAAATTTTCTCTCAATAAAAATTTCTAGATCCACGTCTTGTATGGAATCCATTAGATTTTAAAAATATTACTTGGTTACGAGTACCAGCAACACATATTTGGTATTATTATTAATATTTTATTTATTTATTTTCTTTTTTTTTTTTGAAAAATTCTTTGTATTTAGGTATCCAGATACATTTTTATATAATACAGCTGATAATGCTGGTTTTCTTCTTCCACAAGAATCACAAAATATGGTCGTAAGTTTTAATGGTACAGTATTTTGGCCATTACCTCTTGCACAATTACGTACACGTTGTCGAATGACAATCAAACATTTTCCATTTGGTAATTCATTATTTTTCTATTTATATATAGATATTTTTTATATATAATTAAGATTTCCTATGAAAATATTTTTAGCTTATGTTTTTATTTTTTTGCATATAAAAAAAAACAAATTACAATAATCTTTTTTAATGATTATTATTATTATATAGAAAGAATAATATAATAATCGTAATTATATGCTTAAGGGATAGTATTGATTATTAAAATATAATGGGACAGGATTATTTTTTTTTGAAAATATTTAACAAATAAAAAAAAAAACTTAAATATTGTTTTCTAATGTCATTAATGTAGTTTTTTTAATAATTTAGATGAACAAACTTGTGATATGATATTTGGTTCATGGAGTCATACAAGTTCTTTAATACATTATCGATTTTGGGAAAATAAACCTGAAATACCACAATATACACCAAATAATGAATGGAAATTATTAGCTGTAACACAATCAATTAAAACAGTTGATTTTCCTAATTGGATTGAACCGGATACATTTTTTGAAATTAATTTTACAATATTAATTGTACGAAAACCATTACAAGCTATTTATAATACTGTTGTACCGGCATTAATGTTAACTACTTTAACACTTGTCTCTTTTTTTGTATGTATAATATTAATAATAATTTATAAATTATTTAATTATTTTTATTTTTTCTTATTAGATTCCTTTTGCCCAAGAAATGCAGATAGGTAAGATTTTTTGTTTGTTTTTATTTATCAATGAATGATATAGAAATATTACTTAATTAATTAATAGGTATTAGTATTATGCTAGCTTATTCCGTATTTAGTTTACGTTTATCTGAAGATGTACCATCTCAAAGTGATAGTGTACATTTAATTAGTCTTTATTTAACTGTATGTATGTTTTTTTCATTATCGGCTATGACTTGGTTTGCAATTGTAAATAAATTACGTGAAAAAAAACGTTTACCTTATTGGCTTCGATGGTTAGCACTTGATTATATATCTTGGATTGTATGTGCTACAAGTATGCATCGAAAAGCAGTACGTGCTGTTAAACAAGAACAATTAAAAATATCTCCTTGTACACCATCAACACCAGTTTCTATTCCATTACAACAAATGCCAACAACAACAACAACAACAAATCAAATGGAAGATTCCAATAGTAACTATTTCGAACGAGATTCATTATCAACAGGAGCATCAGTAAAACTTCCACTTCTTCTATCTAATACTCAACCACAATCATTAATTGAACAATCAACAACACCTAATCAATGTGATATATCTCCTATTAATGAACAAGCAAATTCATCAACAAATTTATCATCATCAATATGGATTCGACGACGTTTGACAAATATTCCATTATCATCATCAATAAATGGGCCATTAAATAAAAAAAATAGTCATACTCCAAAAACATCAACACAATCTCATTCAACAAAAATATTTCATGATCGTTCAGCAACAAAAAATAAAGAAAGTTTATATGCTATACATATTTATAATCGATTAGTATTTTTAATGTTTTTTTTAACTGTTATTATTATTAATATCTATACATGGTTTTTTTATTCACGAACTGTACGAACAAAATTATTTGATGATCGAACAGCATGGTCATGCTTTGATGAGTCTCGTCTTGAAATTGTTAATTGTAGTGATATATTTAAATATTAATATATGTATTTTTTTATTAAATAAAAATCAAAATCTCTAGACATTTATATATTGAAAATTTTCTATAAAAATTGTAAGATATTTCATAATAAACATTTCTTTAATATTTAGTTAAAAAAAACGAACTTTTCACCTTAAAATTCATCGTTTTTTTTTACTTTAAAAGATAAATATGTTTATCATGCGTCTCAATCCCACCTCTGTTATCATTAAAAATTCTTTCATTGACCAACAAAGATGGTAACATTATTCACATATATTTACAGAAGTAGTACAAAGTAACCACCTTTTTTTTAAATAGATACATTGGTTTTTGTTTTAATATGTTATCAGTAAAACGAGGATATGCGTCTTTTTTTTTAAGATAAAAAAAATGACTTTTTGGTAAAGAATAAAAGCTGAAGAGAAATAAGTATGAGAGTGGTAGTCGTTTAAAAAAAATCAACAAAGAAGATAAACTAGTAAAATATCATCGTTTAGTTGTGTAAATTTATAAAGTTACATTTTTGATTTTTTAATTCATCAAAAATGTACGGAAATTACGAACAATTACATGAAAGAGCAACACCAGATTATGCTCGAAGTGAAGATTCTTATGATACATTAGCATCAACATATCGATCAGTAATGAGTCCACGTGTAACTAATGTTTATCGATCACGTGGAACAGGTTTAGGTGCTTCTGGTGTTACTACAAGAATTTCTCAAACTTATATATCAACTGGTAATAACAGCAATTTTGCACGTGGAGGAGGAGGACTTGCTTCTTTAGTCAATTTTCCTCCTATACCAATGCGTGGTGGTGTATTTGGTGCTAATACAGCTATTGATAGTATATCTGCAACTCGAACTCGTGATAGAGATCATCTTGTACAGTTAAATGATAAATTTGCACAATATGTTGAAAAGGTACGGTTTTTAGAAGCACATAATCGAAAGTTGACAATGGAATTAGATGCATTACGCAATCGTTCAGGAACGTAAGTAGTAAAAGTGAAAATATATTTATGACTAATATGCTTATTTTAATAATTTAGAGGATCATCACGTATTAAAGAAATGTATGATATTGAAATAGCTGAAGCAAATAAACTTATTGATGAAACGCGACGTGATGGTGCTGCTGCAAATATTAAAGCACAACAAGCTGAACAAGAATTAAATCGTCAAAAAACACGATTTAATGATATATCAGGGTTACGAGAAACAGATCGAAGAGAAATTGATAGTCTTCAACAACGAATAGCCGAAAATGAAGCTGTAAGATAGTATTTATTTATTTAAATCTAACAGAAATTTCTATAATTTTTATAAATACGAGTTATAATTTGAAATGAAAAATATATATTTAAATTAAATTTTTATAGAATACACTCTATTATTGAATAAATCTATTGTTTTCTTTGAAACCAATATGAGATATATATTTAATGAAAATAGAAAATTAATTTTAAAAAAAAATATTAACATTATAAAAAAAAATGATTTTTGCAATAATCTTATTAAATTTTTTATTATATAGCAAATATCTTTATTTCGTCGTCGTATAAATGATATTGAAGATGAATCTCGACGATATAAAAGTGAAAGTCAACGTTTAACAACAGAAATAGCTCGTCTTCAAAATGAAATTCAAAATGAATCATTTCTTAGATCGATAAGTGAAGTCGAAAAAATTGCTCTTAACGATGATATAACTAATCTTAAACATATGCGTAAGATATTTTTTTCTATAAATACATTTTTATTTATTGATTTATTTTTTAATTAATTAGATGAAACTGATTTAGCTGAAATTCGTTCTCAAACTGTATCAAGTGATCTTGATCCATCACGATTTTTTCGTAATGAATTATCTGAAGCAATACGTGAAATTCGTAATGATTTTGAAATACAAATGGAAAATACACGAAGTGCTTTACGAAATACATATACTATAGCTGTTAATGAAATTACCTTGCGAAATCCATCGCCTGATGCAAATCCTTTAATTAATGAACAACATCGTCGACAAGTTCAAATTCTACGTAACGAATATCTACAAGCACAAAATCAAAATAATTATCTTCTGGCTAAAATCCAAGAAATGAGAAATTCTGTGGCGGATTTGGAACAAAAACTTAAAGATCTACGAGAGCAAGGTAATCAATCTGGGATACATATATATATATATATATATAAAATCTACTTTTTATTTTTTATTTAGATCTTTCAAGAAGAGAGCAAACAGAAAGAGATATTGATGAAGCACGTCGTAGATTAGAACTGATTGATAAAGATTATATTGCGGTAACAGACTTCAAAACATCACTTGAAAAAGAAATTGCAACTTACCGAAAACATCTCGAAGGTAAAGATCTAGATTTCACTTTTTCTTACGTATATTTTTTTTATAGGTTTAAGTGGTGTTCAAGACTATGTTCAAGAAATTATACAGAATGCTGAAAAACAACTAGCTATTAAAGGAGCTACTACTGCTAATTATCAATTAATTCGTCGAAGTGGTGTTTATAGTTATAGCAGTGATGGTGCTTATGGCGGTGGTGGTTTTGGCGGTGGTAGTGCTTTTGGTAGTGGTGGTAGTGGTGGTAGTGGTGGTTTTGGCGGTGGCAGTGCTTATGGTGCTGGTGGTGGTTTTGGCGGTGGTAGTGCTTATGGTGGTGGTGGTGGCGGTGGTAGTGCTTATGGCAGTGGTGGTGGTTTTGGCGGTGGTAGCGCTGGATATAGCGGTGGTGGTGCTTATGGTGGTAGCGCTGGATATGGCGGTGGTCCATCTGTTTCACGTACATATGTTAATAGAACTGGTTCAAATTATAGTTATAGTGGTTCAAATGCAGATTCTAGTATTAGTAGTCTTGTCAAACAATCAAATACTCCACCAAATCAATATCAAACACTTTCCAGTACCTATAGAAATGCACAAACACGTGATGATGCAAGCTCTGCTAGTCAATCGCGAGATAGTACAATACATGAATATACATCAAGTGATAGTGCGTTACGAGATTCTACTGTGCGGAACAGTGGAAATCGTACCAGCTTAATGCGTGAAAGTTCCATAACACCACGAGAAGGTTTTATGCGTGACACTTCAATGACACAACGTGAAAATTTAACACGAGATAGTAGTATTAATGAAAATCGACAAAATGATGTTTATGAAATGGATTCATAAACGTATATAATATTATCAATTTAATAGACACTTAAAGTTATATTTAGTTCTTGACTTTTATATGTTATTATTATCGTAAAATGTCTTTTGATAAAGAAAAAGCTATAGATATCGAAAAATAATGAATTATTTTTGTATTAAATTTTTTTTTTCGATTTAATGAATAAATATTCGTTATGTGACACATAACGAATGAAACACTTTTGTTCTACGTTTTTGAGAGTCTTAAAACGTTTCTAGAGAAATTATTCTTATACGACAAGGTAAAAAATCTCCTATTCTACGAAAAAATATGTCGGCTGATCAAAACCTATTATGATTTCGTGTATAAAAACACGAAACAAAAAAAAAGTAATAAGACTGATACTGCTCCTTTTGATATCTGTTTCAAAGTTTTTTATTTTACTTCAAATTCATTCACTTGATATTTTTGTCTGATAAGACGTGTCGATAAACACAATGTGCATCCGGTAGTAAATGAAATCAGTTAGAATCTTCATTTTTTATTTTAAAATCTATCAATAGGAAAACTATTTTTATTGGCATTCATTTTTAAGAATTTGTCGATCCATCTACAAAGTAATAATCTTCTTTTTTTTACTTATTATCTGAATCTGAGTTTCGATAGTTTTTCTAACACGAATCTACCATCTAATAGTGTGTTTTAATACGCATTATGTTTCCTCTTGAAATTAAGACTTGTTTAGTCAGTCAATGAGTCAATTTCCGCGTTTTCTCTTACCGTATAAGACATAATATTTAATCATTCCATTTAATTATTGAATGTCATTTGATTCACATTGTAATAAATAAATTAAAATAAAATTGACAAAATATAATTTATCGATCAGAAATATGCAAGTACATGAAGAATTAGTTGATTTAGAAGAAACTATTTAATTATTTCGACGTTTCGGCAGTTTAAAATCCCATTTTCAATAAAAGACACAACCAGAACCATATCCTACGTATAATTGCACGTTTCTGATTGGTTAATTATATTTGATCAATTTTATTTTTATTTATTTATTACAATGTGAAACACATAACATTTAATATTTAAGTCGGATATGGTTCTGGTTATGTCTTTTATTGAAAATGGGATTTTAAACTACCGAAACGTCGAAATAATTAAATAATTTCTTCTAAATCAACTAATTCTTCATGTACTTGCATATTTCTGATCGATAAATTATATTTTGTCAATTTTAGTTTAATTTGAAATTTTCATGTTTTTTATTCAGTTTTAATCATTGTTTTATATCTTTATATTGAATATATGCAGCTGAAAAATTTGAATAATGTCTATTACGCTGATTTTTATATAACTTACTGATACTATTAATGATATTTTGTATTTTTAAGCAATCATTGACTTTAAATTTAAAAGAAGATTAAATCAATGATATAAATCGATACAATAGAACTCCTGATTTTACAGAAAAAAAAAACAATTTCTACATCTTATGATTCAAGTAGACTTACTTCGAGCAAATGGTACCTCTCAATACCATCGAAAAAGAAATGTAGAAGCCTAATATTTTGTATAAACATATGTTTTCAATTCAATCAATTAATATTTTATCTAAGAACGTACAAAAATTGATCAAACGAATAAAAATAAAATAAATTTTTGTTAATTTAATTTAAAACAAATTTTAACATATGATTGTGACAAATTATGATTAAAATAAAAGTGACAAAATTAAATAAAGAAAATGATCAATACATCATTAAAATGAATATCCGAAACGGAAAAATAAAGATGACATTTATAATAAAAAATAATAAATAAATCAAAATTTTCCTTTTCATTCAAAAATCTTCTTAATCATTTATTTTTACTTTTATATTTTTTCATAAATAAAACATAATATGAATATAATCTTGTTCAAAAATTGTCAATATCGTTGTGTTTATTTTAACAGGTGTAATTGACACTTCACAAGCAGCTTATTAAGCGTTTATAGAAGTATAATAGAATTTTATTCCATCGATCTTTAAACTTTGATATAAAAAATTTCTTTCAAAACATAGATATTTCATGGACAATTACCAATTACTAACAATCACTTTTAGAGTTTACATTCAAATCCATTACATAATTATATTGATTGGTTTTTTTCCAAAAATAATTTATTTAATATTCTCTCATTGATAAATATCTTATGTATAATTTAATTTTTCTTTTAGTTTTAGAATTTTTACATTGAATTGGATTATTTTAAGATAAATACTTAATAAAGAAAACGTATCTAGATAACATTAAGTAACAAGATTTTGTTTTTTTTTTTTGTTTTTGATTCGTCAGTGATTCAGAATTCTATCCCATATAACACATCGTTTAATACGATCAAACTGAGCATGAAGATATAGACAAACAGAAATGAAAAATACACAAACAACTATATATATCGATCTATAGAAAGAAAAATCATGAGATATAACCACTATATGATCTAGTTCGTTATAGTTATATATCGAAATCGAGAGGCACGTGTATTGTGAGCATCATATACAACTAGGGTCTTGTTTATTCTTTTTCTTTTTCGTTATTTTTCTTCTCTCTCGAATATATCATTATATACTAACAATATCTCGTTGTTTTTCTTCATTCTTCTCATCAGCTGTTTCGATATTTCAGTCAGCCGATATTGACATACATTAGGTAAGAATGATCAATACACATAATTGATGTTATATCAATTATGATTTCTTCTTTCATCAACTTCCAATACGAATAAATTCTCATTTGAAATTTTTGACCAATTGAATAATTTCTCTTATTTCTCTTTTATTCAAGATTGTTTAAAATCGTTCATTTCCTTACATCAGTTATTGAATAACAAAAAAAAAAAGGAAGAAGAACTAGAATGAATCGTATGAAATATACTATTAAACAAGACCCTGATGCATTAGATTTAACAAATCGACCACAACATTTATTATCACCTTCAATTGAAAATGAAGACGATGATGATGATGAATATCTTCATAGTGATGATGAACAACATCATAATAACGTACAAGAAACAAGTGATTTTGTTATAAAAGTTATTTTTCTTTTATATATTTAATTATTCGTTTTCTAAATAATAATTTATTATTAAATATTTATTTTAGAAAACAACTTATGATAGTGGTTTTGTTGATACAAGTGATGAAAATAATGAATTAGCTATGATTAAACAAGGTAAATCTCAAGATAACAATAATAAAAATATATCAATTGATCATCTATTCGATGAAATTTACTTTTTGTATATCTATTCTTTTCTCAATAATGAATAGATAAATACATTCTATTTAACAATAGTATCCTACTGATTATTCATTTTCTTTTTTTTCTGTTACACCTTTTAAACAATTAAACACCTGAGGATATATTATTCATTTTCTTTTTTTTTGTTTAATAGAACGAAATCGTCATCATTATCATAGTACACCATTACGACCTCAACAAATACATTCTCATATTCGTCATCCGAGTACAAGTAGTAGTACATGTTCATCACCAACGAATCAAGAACGATCACATTCACCTGTTGATGATAAAGAATGTCGAAATACAAGGTAAAGAAAAAACAAAATTATTTATTAATAATATAATTTTGTTTTTTATTTTTTTTAAATAGATTCCTTGGTAGTCGAGCGGTAACCGTACTTAATCATTGGTTTCAATCAAATCGTGATTATCCATATCCTGATGATGAACGTACTGATCGTTTAGCTCGAGAAGCAGGTATGAAATTATTCATATTATGAATAAAAACAAAAAGAAAACATGTACTCTTCTCAAATAGGTATTACACAAAAACAAGTTAAAAAATGGTTTGCTAATAAACGTGTACGAAGTCAAATGTGTTATAAACCACTATATCGTTCTCGAAAAGTAAAAGCATTTTTTTTTTATTGTTAATAACCAATTTCTATATATATATATAATATTAATTTAGTCTCGTAATTTATCTTCTATTCGTCAAGCTCAAAGTCAAGTTTCACCAACAGTATCAACACCTTCCTCAGCAACAACACAAACTCGTCGACCGCAAACAAATTATAATTATATTATTAATCATAATAATATAGCAACACCAACATCATTACCAGATTTTAGTAATGTTTTTTCAGGACAAAATCCTTCTTTATTTAATCCAATGGCTGCTTCAATGATGATGTTTATGATGCAACAACATTTAATGACATCAATGATGGCTGCAGCTGGTTTACCTCAATTACCTTCAACACCAATAGCACCTCCTATACCAACACCTATTTCAAATTCTTCAACAACTCCAAAGAAAAAAAATGTTGATCGTATTACAAGATTTTGGTTATAAAACAAAAATAAAAAAAAAAAGTAAAAAGACACTCTCAAAATAACATCGCACAGATACAAACATAAGTTTTGACATTTGTTTGTTTGTTAAAATCAATTGTGCAATGTGTATTTTTGCTGTTGTTGTTATTGTGTTTTTCTTTTTTTGTCCTATTATACATTGTTTTCCTTTTTTCCCCACATTGCATTGAAACAAAACAACTTGTGTGCGTTGAGGGTGAGAGTGAACATTTCCTTTTGCGATTTTTTATCTATTAAAACTTTTGAAAAAATTTTATCTCTATTTTTTCTTGAAATATTCAAAGAAAAATGAATGTATTTAGTCATATTGCACATGAAGAACTACTGTACTCTTTGATGATGTTTTTCTAATGCTATCGATCAGTCTAGCCACTTTGTTATTTAATTCAAATTGATAATTGTCATTTCCCACTATGTTTCAATTAATATTATCTATACGTATGTAAGAAGTTAAAGAATGTTGTCATCTATATAAGCATGAAATACACCGCTGCTCTCTATGACGTCTATTGTTCATAGTGATATTATTAGTTATTTGTCTCATACAAGGAATTATTTAATAATCAATTTTTTTTTATCATTTCATGTATCTTGTCTATCGATTTGATCTTGAATTGTAAGATGTTGCCGTGTACAAAAATAACAGAACATATGTAATGAGATATGTTCAACTTACGTCAATATCAAGAGAAAATATGTACTCAAATGAGTTTGTAAGAAAGAGAAAGTATTTGTTATTTAAAAATTATATTTTGTAATGAATTAGACAATATTTTGTTAAGATAGCAACCGAACAAATGAATTCGTGGTATTATTAAAAATCCAAATGTTATTTATCTCAAGAGTGTATTATGCTCTATTGTTTTTTTTCTTGCTAAATCAGTCATGAATAGAGATGTACAGAATTAAGATGTTTTAGTCTCTGTTTCACTGTAGAGAGAACTATTTCAAACTTTATTCATATAAAATGTTTAAAAAAAAGCACATCAGTTTCTTTGGTCATCATTTTTGAAGTTTGCTTCGATTGGTATGAGTTATAACATATTTCGCTTGAAGCAATCCTATTAAAATTTTACCATTTGATCCTGATCGAGTTTCGATATCGACACCAGCCTCAAAGACCGAGACTGGGACCGAAGATTGGTTTCACACATCTTCAGTCATGATTGATAAGTATTGAGAACAAAAAATCATATTAACATCGATTTTGGCAAGACAATCGAACATAATTTGAATATTCAACATAGTGTCAAAATATATACTTAAAGGTACTTCGATTAAAATGTTTTTATTTTATCAAATATAAAACATTAAAAAGAAAAATTTTAAATACATTTTTCAGCTTCTTGTAATGAATAAACAAGTTGTCTATAACGATTATCATTTGTTGCTGTAGTTTGAATAAGAGCTTGACGGTTTTGAGCACTTTTTTTTCTTAATTCTACTTCTTTTTTATATTTTAATACTTCTGATGAATGTGGTGCACGTAAAATTTCTAACATTACTGGTTGTATACGTAAAAAATCTTCTTTAATTTTTCTATCAGTTAATACTGTATTAGTTGATTCATCACTACTAAAAGTATTATATGATGCCATTGTTAATGGTGAGGAATATTCTGATGTATAAATATTTGGTAAAAATACATGACTTGTTCTAGCTGATTCATTTGATTGTCGATTCCACATTGTTCGACATGCATCTCGATATGATTTATCAGCTGTAAACCATTGATAACGTTTTGCTAAATGATCATGTGCAAAAACATGATTATTAGCAAGACGACGACGTATTGTATCACGATTATCATGCTGAATTTGATCTAATTTACGATGTATGTCACGTCGATAATTATATTCAGATTTAATAAGTGTTTGACCATATAAACTTGGTAAACGACTAGTACTTCTTGTTTTCTTTTTCCTGGAGAAAAAACAAATGAAGTTATTTAATTTTTATATACAATAAAAAAGCGATAAAATGTTAAAGAAAAAAGAAATAATTCGATTGGGACAGGTATTTGAATCATAGAATGTTCAGTTTCGAATTTGCTTGCAATAGTTTTTTATTGATTAAAAACTCAGCAATCACGATGAATTTTTTTTATGTCATTTCCTGTTTATACAGTTAAACAGAAGTATTAAATTAAATAGTAATCTTCGAAAAATGAACGTGTAAATTATAATAAATGGCTGCACTTTTCATTATATATTTTAATCAGTAAATACTCTTTTTAAAAAAAAGAACAAAATATATCATACGATAGAGCTTGAAAACCCCTATAATCTACAAAGTAAAGCGTATTTTAATGGGGCACTTTTTTGTTTTCAAAAAAAGCAAAATTCTCTCCCACCAATTTTCGCCGTTACGAAAAAATTGTTTTTCTTTATGAATGCAAAATTTTTTTATCTCTTTTTTTAGAAAAAAAAATATAAACACAGAATACAGCGTGAAAACCTTTACAATTTACAAAAAGCGTTTTATTTTAATTGCACACTTTTTATTTCTAAAACAAATATAAAATTAAACTAACAAAGGAATCTCTCAAGGTGTTCAGAAAGTTCAGAGTGCACCTTTTGGTCATAAGTGAATCTCAATGAGGTATGAAAAATCTCAAAAAGATAACAGCCTTTAGTCCTTTTGTCCCGAATTATAGGCATTTTACTGAAATTTCAGGATATGGTATGATATTCATCAATAAATCGAATGACGATATTTAGGTTTGAGATTTTGCCCATAGACAGGCCTAGTTGTGAGTAGAATACCTGAATAATTCGGCTTAAAAGAAAGTTTCCTTCTCGAGATATTAAATTTCAAAAAGCCACTCATATCTTACAAAGGATGCTAGAGTTTTCCTTTTTTTGGAATTTAATATCTTGAGAAGGATATATTTATTTAAGCTGAATTTTTCAGGACATTCTACTCACAACTAGACCTGTCTATGGACAAAATTTCAGACCGAACTATCCTCATTCCATTTGATGATAAATACCATACCACAGCCTGAAATTCCAGTATAATGTCCATAACTCGGAACAAAAGGACTAAGGACCTTTACCTTTTTGAGATTTTTCATACCTCATTGAGGTCTACTCATACCTATAAGATAGCCTATAAATTCTTTGAACATCTGGGACGTTTCCTCGTAAGTTTTACTATGAAAATTGTTGAATATTTCACGCCGCTAAAAAATGCAACTCAAAATGTAGCAATTTATTAGGAATCATTCGTTGTTAATCAAATTTGATTTATTTTTCAATACAAAACAAAATTTAAAATCAACACATTAAATATTCCTTTCAATCAGGACCGTACCTATCGTAAATTTTATAAATATTTTTTTCTACTAAAAATTTAATAATTTCTTATCATGACAGGATGCTCCTTGACTTCCTTTGTTTAAATATCCCAACATTTAACTTAACTATTTTTCAAAAAAGAGTTTTTTCGTACTATTTATCATATTTTTATAGTTCGATGTTAAATATAACCTTTCTCATTTTTTTAATTTTGCTTTGATTATTTTCTTTTTTTTTCTAAATAATTCATGATACATCATATTCAACGAGACAAAAAAAGGCTTGGTTGTACTTACGAATTCATGGTTTAATACAGTTTGAATTCGTTTGCTTACAATCGAAATGTGAAAAAAAAATCGTTAATAATTTTGATTCAATCAATATTTTTGTTATTTTAAATCCATCATATATTTACCAGGATAGAAAAAACACTATAGATTAACAATAAAAATAATTCCCAATGAAAAAAAGAAATCGTTTGACATGGTAAAAATACACGAGTCTATTAGATTGCTTTGTTTATCAAAAAAAAAACTGAGCTAAAAGGCACTCTTAATATAAGTATAAAGAAGAAAGAGAAACTCGCTTTTAAAAAAAGAATAATAACAAAAAAGTGAAGAAAAAACTCTTGAAAATAAGAGATGACGAGAAAAAAATATCGTCTTTTGTCAGGTTTATTTCAAAAATGAGAAAGTACGAATTTGACCCCTATTTATAAAAAAAAAAGTTCTTAATTGAACACCTGTTGTAATTCATTTAGCAATATATTAATGAAAATGATAAAAATTCAATAGAAATTTTCTTTTTTTTCCAAAAGAAAAAATATCATTGTACAATTAGAAAAATATTTCAAAATTAAAAAATAATAGAAAATTTTTCAAGATTTTATATAACAAATAATGAATGGCTATTTTGTCCTTCACATTTCATTCTTTCATATATATTTTCACATGTATATATCTCTATGGATCATTTAAATCTGCAAATAAAAAGAATGAAACATTTGTTCTTTTAAATTATTTTTTTTTCTAATGATAGATTTTCTTTATCTAAGCTTAATGCGTCATTTTTTCGCATCCTTTTTCTTCTTGTTTCTCGAACTTTACATACAGAATTCATATCGAATAATAAATGCCTAGATAAGTAAATCGATAAACGAAAATTAAATGTAAAGAAGAATATAATTTAAGAGCCTCCTTCTAATATATATTTGACAAGGAAAAAAACTATCGTTAGTGGAATAATTCCTTCCATGTGCATATCATATGTGAACGAAAAAAAAAATTGCATAATCATAACTAACAATAAATGTAAACTACCAGTGAATAATAAGATGCACGCCGTATTTTTCTCTTTTCTTTTCTTTAATTCATTTAGAACATTTTATCTTTTATTTTTAGAAATGGATTCGTTTATTTTTGATTTTAATACTGATTCAACTTTAACAAATGATACAAATAGTCCACATAGTGATTTAGATTGGACAGCATTTCAATCAGCACCACCACCAACAACAAATAGTCCATTATCACCTATATGGGTATCACAACAAGATGATGCTGTTGCACCAAATAATCAACAAATTATAACAACGACACCACCACCACAACATGATGATGAAATTTATTTTGAAATTGAACATTTTTTCAATGGTTTAAATCAACAACAACAACAACAACAACAAACACCATTACAACCTATACATCAACAACAGCAAGGAATCATAGAACCAGTACATGTTAATATTAATGTTCCAGATCAAAAAATGAATGATAGAGATCATGTTGACCCACCTGTGAGTGAAAATAGTACTTGATTATTTTTTTTGTGTATGAGTAGATTATAAATAATTTTTAGCCTCGATCACATCTACCACTAGTTATTAATGAACGACCAATGACTTATTTACCGGCACCACTAGTACCTCGTGTTTCTTCATCACGTTCGCAATGTTATCATAAACTGCCCGATCATGCTGTTAAATTAATGCAAGAATGGTAAATAGATAATAATTTTATTCTTACTAATTTATTTAATTTATTATTTATATTTAAGGTATAATGCCAATTTGGATGATCCTTATCCACGTTCACCGGATAAAAAACGTTTTATAACAGAAGGTAATATAACAGCACAACAATGTCGATCTTGGTTTGCTAATCGACGTCAACGACTTAAACATGTTAAAAGAAATCAATCGAAACCATTATCATCACGTTCTCATCGTTCATTACAAGCCAGGTAAAATTATAAATTATATTTTACAATGAATTACATGAAGATATAATCTTCAGATTAAATCAAATACCACCAATAGAAACACAAGCTATAACACATGAACATTGTTATTATTGTCAACAACAGCAACAACAAATAGCATCACCACCCTCACCTCCACCCACAATGCCAGCAACACCTACAACAACAACATTAAATGTCGTTATTAATCAACAAACTGTCGAACAACTAATTCATAATAGTCTTCGTAAATTACTCTATCCAGCTCTTATGTGATAGTTTATTATTTTGTTTATTTCATGGTTCTAGCACATCAAAACAAATTTTAGTCATTGCTGTACGTGTGTTTATTGTTTATTTGTTTTATGTCATTTATTTCTTTAGTCGAGTTTTCTTCCTCGTCTTATGTTTATACTAGTCTTATTTATTAGCAGTCAGGAGTAAAACATTCTAGTCTTTGTTTTTGTTTCTTGTCATATGTTGTTAACATGTATTTTATTTATTATACATCCAATAAGATGATCAAAATTCTATTTCGTTAGTAGTTTGACAACTGTAAAAAAAATTTTCATTCTTGTTTTTCCTTCTTCTGTTAAGTTTTGTTTTTAACATAGAACACAGTTCGATTGTGATTGTCTGTGATTTTGATTTAAAAAAACAAAAACTTCTTTCTGATAATAGAAAAGAAAGATTAATTCTATTTATTTGTTTATCATTCTCATATTGAAATAAGTATTCGGAAAAAGTCATTCGAAATTAATGAGATGTACATGATGAACTATAATAAGATATTCATAATTATGGTAAAAGAATTTTCTAAAAAGGTTATTCTTTCTTATACATGTTTTTAAAAAATATCGAGATCTTATATGTATTTTATTGATACTCTTCAAGTCTTGTGGAATCAAAAGGAATTATTCCTATTCTCCTATATTATGGAAAGGCAAGAAACTTACAAATAAGAAAAATTAATCTTTGAATATAGATAAAAATTTTACGACAATTATTCCTTTAAAGATAACATGCATGATATAATGATGTCCATTATTTTTTTTCTTGAAATATGTAAAGCTTTTATATACTTACAACTGTTCGTAGAACAGTCTCAAAATCTCATAAATTAAAATGATTTTGTATTTGACAAAAACCAATTAAACTAATAATTAAACAAAAAACAACTGTAATAAATATTAATGATTTCACATCTAATAAACTAATCAACAAAATTTGTTATTACAGAAAAAAAAACAAAGTTTTTCTTAATTTAACGTCATATTTATTAATACAGTAGTATTAATAACTTTGTCCATTTCATCAATATGAAATATAGATGTAAATAAAAAAATTGTTTCAACAAAAATAACAGCAATACCAAAGATTTTCAAAACGATACCAGCTTTTATTAAATCTGTTATTTTAACATTATTATTTGATAATATCATTGCATTTGGTGGAGTAGCTAGAAAATAATAAATTAAATAATACCTTTCAATTCATTGAAATTTACCTATAGGTAACATAAATGATAATGAAGCAGCAATACATGATGGCATAATAAGATGAGCTGGATGTATATTTGCTGT